>JAOXYD010000003.1:385776-397036 GCA_028565735.1 Pinacopodium congolense | reverse complement strand
GGCGATTTACGAGTAATTTAAATAATTTTTCATTAATTATGGTTTAAGGGAGAAGTAACGTGAATTTATGTCTGATAAATGATTTGAGAGGGAGCCAATTTTATTAAATATATATTGAGAGAGAGTAACGTAGATTTAAATCTAACGAGTGCTTATTCATAAATGACTCAAAAAATTTCCCATTAACTATGGTTTAAAGGGGAGTTAGTTTGATACAGATAGATTCACTTAGTTTTATATTAATGAATTCACTTGTAGAGAGACTTTTTAGACATTCATAATTTAAAAAGGGATATAAAGTTGAAATGGGTTATCGCATGCGAAATCATCACATGTTAAAAAGATATAAAAATAAAGTGAGATATACATAAGATAAGGTTTATATTTGTTGAACCTCAGCTCAGGATCCTCTTCTAAATCCACCAAGAACTCTTGATACTCTGAACTCATCTTCTCTTGCTCATGTCTACTTTTAGTATCATCAACTTCCATATTTAAAGACTTAAGCTTCCATGCACGACCCGTCAAGAAAAATATCTAGCAATAAGAGAGTTTTAATGAAAGATTCGTAATTGATTGAATTAAAGCTAAATTTAGGTTTCTGTCATCACTAATCATTTAAATATAACGGCAATGGCAGGCAAGAAACCTGTGAGTGGACCACCCATGCATGAAGAAAACGCCACAAGTCCAAGTGCAAAGTTCAGGACACCAATAATAAAAGTAAGAGAAGTGAAACTAATTTCTTCATCTCGTGTAGAATGATCATCTCCTATCCTATCATGGTTGTCTCCTTCCTTCCTTCCTGTTCCTAAGATTCTGATTTTCCGCAAACGAGCAAAAATTATCATCAAATAACTTATGAGGAAAAGCCTGTACTAAAACATGAATATTCCAGCCCAACGGGCTTGGGCCTCTTCACGTCCAAGTCCCGCCATGTCCAATTAAATTTGATTTGGTAAGTATATGATGAGTCAGAATAATTTGCCATAATTTTTGGGTTTTTTTAAAAATTAACAAATTTGAATTCCAATTTGAATTCAGTCGAATTTAAATACCTGAGTCCAAGTTTAAGCACGATCTAAGTAAACCAAACTTGACCTAATGTTCTGTCATCTCGATACAAACAAATTTTTTATAAAAAAGGTCAAACTCGAATTCAAATCTAAAATACTCGAGTTTAAATTTTCAGGTCCAACACTTAATTCAGGACAATGTATTGTTATTTTTAAATTATCTATAGTCATCGAATTTTTTAACTGGTTCATATATTGTATTTGATTTAAATTTATTTATATTATATATATAAGCTCTATTTTGTATCTCTCTCTCTATGTATATATAATTGCCAAATGGTGTTGGTGGAGATTTTTAATTTATATATAAAATAAACAAAATGGTATTGAATCGAAACAAGAATTGCTCAACTAACGCAACTAATACTCCATGCAAGTTCCTGCCTGTCAAAGCCTCATTTTGTCCATGCAACCATTCAAAGAACCTTGTACTACTCAACAACCCTTTTTGCCATTATAATTTCTTCACGTGCATTATTCCCATTAAAAAATATTATAAAAATTAAGTGATATTTTTAAAATATGATAAATAAAATAAAAAATATTAAACAAATATTTTTCTTAGGGGTTGTTTGATTTTACTGTGAGTTGTGATTTTTAGTTGTAGTTTTAATATATTTGTATTGATTTTTATATTTTATCCTCGATTTTTATGTTGTATTAATATGTTGTCTTTTTTTATTTCTGTGTTAAAAATTAAAACTTAAAGCCCTTAGATGCTCGCTAATTCTTGAAATTTAAAAGGATGTCCTTATTTTCACCCTACAGAACATTAAAAAAGTCTTGGGATGATCATGAACCTATCTTAACCTAATTATTTTGGCATGTGCATACCCTACATTTTAAGACACAATAGAGTTCCCGATCTTCCCAACTAGTACTCTTTTTTTTTTCTCCTATCGTCAATGAAACATTTTTAGAAAAAGCAATTAGGTAAAGCTTCTGAGGATACATAGGAGGTCGAACATGGCACTTTCTTCCCTCTCGATGAACATATGCATCCTCTTGTCCAAGACACGTCTAAGAAGATCTCGTTAAGAAGCATTTACTCTTAAGATAGTGATGACCCATTACTGGTAGGCCTCTTGCCAGCTTCAGTGGATGGTGGAATTTAATGGTTGACGTTAAATGGGAATGGAGGTGCCTAATTGAAGATGATGTGATGTTGGGATTGTTATATAGATATGGCCTGTGTTAACCCAGTACAACTTGTTTCAGCCACACACCAAAAATAGCGAGGAAGAAAAGTCAAATTGAATCCTATCTAAATTTAGATCAAATCTTAAGTTTTATAGTGCTTAAATTGAACCCTATCCCAAGCATGACTTGCCTCAACTAAATACTATAAATGATAAAAAACGAAAGTCAATTTGAATTCAATGCTTATATATATATTTAAATAAGAATTTAAATTTTAAAGAGCTTAAATTAAATTTTAATAATTTAAAAACATTTAAATTAAATTTTAATAATTTAAAAACATTTAAATTAAATTATAGCATTTTAAAAAAGATTAGATAAAAAAAAGGAGATCTTACGTGAAAGACACAATAGTATAACGAGATATACCAAAGAGCTTTCACACCGAGAGCTCTTACTCATATACTTAAATTAAATTGTGTTATTTAAAAAATATATAAACTGAAATTTAAACTAATTGAATTTTAATATTCAACTTAAATATTTTTAAAATGTTAAATTTTAATTTAAATATTTGAAAAGCATTTAAGTTTGATTTTAATTCTCTAAATCGTTGAAGTTTAATTTAAGTTTAGATGTAGACATTATGATTCAAATTAACCATTGAGCCAAAACGATATTGATTCAAGATTTATTGACCCAATTCCTATAATTTGCTTGTGATTAAATAGCGCTGGACACGAGATTTTGTTGAATCGCATAAGTGATTTTTTTTTTTCAGCTAAGTGTTTTTCGACTGAAGTTCTAAGCGTTCATATGCTCAATCATTGTATCATATAACTTGTGGCTTATTAATATTAAACGAGTTCCCTTAAAGTTTTTAAGTAAATCTCTTGAAAATCTTTAAATGTAGTCTTTTAGAATTTTAAGACTGTCTAAACGATTGTTTAAACCGAATTTCATGTAATTTTTACTTTTTGTAAGCTCGTTAAGGTTCATAATCCAAACTAACAAAATTATCCAATTCTAATTAGTATGTGTAACTATATATACATTACTATAATTTATGCACCTACACAATTTAGTAAATGTCACATTATTTACCTTTTCTGTAGATGACATTGTAGCATAATTCCCTATTTATATGCATGAAGCTAGTATAGAAAAAAAAAAAGAAAAAGATTGATCAATCAGAGCTCGATTCTTGGCAGTTTTTTATGATTAAAATTTCCTTTGGTTTCTCATATTTAAAAAATATATAATTTATTCATACTATTTTATTTAACTATCATACGACTTCTATGGTAATTTTTTATTTTTTATCAAATTTTTTCTCAAAGAATGTAACAGCTAATTCTTAAATTTTAATATGACAATATTTTAGATCTATAAAAGAACGGAAAACTAATGAAATATATAGAAGAGATTGTGTAATAGTTAACTGATTTTACAAAGAAAAAAATATAATTTCCAAAATATGACAATTGAAATTTTAAAAAGTAAAACTACAAGGTCTAATGTAGCTAATCCTTTAACTTCCATTTATTTAACAAGAAAATTATTAATACATCACCATAAAGATTTAGAAATCTATTAATATAAAACAAAATAATACTATAAAAGAACGAAAAATCACGCGACACTCACGCACACACACTCAAGTAAACTAAAGCTCCATTAAAAATAGGAATCATAATTAAAAACTTCACAGAAAATTTAAGAAACCCTAATAATCGGAAGTTAGGTTTTTAGTACCAACTTGAAAAGAATTTTATCTAACATTAATAAAGAATTCCTGAACAGAAGACGACATGACAATGACTCCCTAGTTCTCTTCTGTTGTCATTTTCCAATCTAAGATTGATTGAATTATCCCATTCGCAATTTATGAAATCACTTATATTTAGATGTCACATACTCATTAGTCGCAAGATTGATAGAGTGATCTACTTTTTATAGCTATAGCTAAAGCCCCAGCAATCTTATAGGGCATTGCTTTCCTTAGCACAAACAATAACAAATGCATTAATATGCACAAATGGGGGTGTTGGCCAATATAACATTCTCAACCCTAATAATGCAAGTTGAAAGAATCAGCAAATAACGTGAACCACATGCTCACAACCACTTAAAATTTAATTAAACTTCCCAACTGTTCTTTGATACTTTTCCTGGAAGTTTTCAATAAACAGCAAGCTATATATATATATATATATATTGTATATTGTTCATATATATATATCAATAAGTTAAATAGATGCCGAAACGTAAAGGAATGTAGTAGAGTATAGTGCAGTAGAGCGTATAGTATAGCATTCAAAAGACAGAAGATAAATGATAATTCATAACAGTGTTGAATTATAAGGGCTATCTTAAACAGTGTTGTTTTAGATGAATTTAAGTGTCGTTGTGGCTCACGAAAAATAAGAGTATTTTTGTAATATACTTATGTGGGGTTAAGGTTTCATAAAAATCTTATATATAATTGAGGAATAAGAAATTTATAACTACTCATACTTTTGAGGACATAAGTAACAATATATTGCCTAATCTCATTAAAATTTGATTGTTTTTATTTATTTCTTCTCTTTTCTCTTTAATTTCTCGTGTATTTCTTAACAAATATATATATAGAATTTTCATGTTAAGAAGTGTATATCACACCTTTTTAGAGGATATTTAATTAGATTCTAGGTTTTAATTTTTTATTGTAATTATTATATTTTTGTATTAGTTGTTGTGTTTTATTTTTTAAATTCTTTATTGTATTAGTGTGTTTTTTTTTTCGATTTCTGTATTTAAAAAAACAGAAAATTAAATCTAAAAACTAAATAAACATGGCCTTTGAATCTTAAGCACTTTACCACAGCAATTTTCTGGACAATTTAGGCCACCTATCCAAGCTTATGTAACATAACTTTTTAGTCTTATGGAAAGATCATTACAATGGAGTGATTGAATAGAGTCAAAATATAATTTGCTTGGTTGATTGATCGATCGTTTCCTTTTCGGATTGATTCACGTCAGGAATATAAATGCTTGATTGCTCGGTAGTTTACGTAGTTAATTAAAATGATCGATTGCGACTAAACTGAACTTTAGACCTTTAAGAAAGATAAATTGGTTGGAGCAAAAGCATCAATCTTTAATTAGTTGGTAATCACGGATTCGTATCAAAAAAAGAAAAAGAAAATCCATTCTTTCACGGGTCATGAAGCAAAATAGAATTTGTCAAATCACTACTTTGAAAATGCTGATAAGAAAAGGGCATCTTCTTGCAGTACTATTACCTATAAACCATGCATGTACAGGAAGCTCAGAACGTTTCGGTTAATTTGAGGATATAAAAGTTGCCATTTCGGTTCATAAGAATTCAAGATCAGAATTACCAAACCTTATCCTGATTAAGATACTATGATGTCAGAAAGTTGGTTTTTTTAAAGGTTACTGTTACAGGTTCTCCTTAACAGTGTAAAAAAGTGAGAATTGTTTTCTGTTCATTTTACTGAGTAGGTTGCGGGTTGCCTATGATTACTGGTTTTTCACTGGAACATCAAATCAATCCTAATCGAACCCAAGCAGCACTTAAAAGCAAATTGGAAAACATTAGTCACCGAAAAGGATCCAAATACTTTTATATTTTTTAAATATACAAAGATATTTGACTTTTTATTGTTCATTATCTGCCAATTATTGCATGGATTTCGAGAAAGCTTGAGAGAACTGGGATTAGATTTAAATAGTCATTTGATTTTTCGGCGGGACATAACACCATTTTATCCAGTTAATTTGAGTTTTGATACCACCTATTACATACATTTTGAAGGAGTTTTAAAAGTCTTCATATCATATTTAAATGAGTATTTATATATTATATGAAAATATTATGTTAAAAAATACTTCAAAATTGATATTATTTTTTATTAAATCTTTAGTTAGTTATTTGTTAATTTTTAAACTATTTAAATAGTTTGTTTTGATTTAATATAGCTAGTATCATATATTTTTTTATTTAATTTATTTAAATTTATTAGTATTTTAAAGCTTATTTAAAGACATGTTAATTCACTTTATTAATAAAGAAAGTTACTTCTAATATTCTTCCTAAAGTCTTCAATTAATTCTTTCTTTTCTTTTATTATTCTATTGAATATATGAGTTATCCTAAATTCTATAAATCTTATACTAACTCAAAATTTTAACATAATATCAGAGTATGAAAAGACTTGCGAGTGACAAGAAAACTCAAATTCTAACCCATGTAGCTTCCAACAACAATACATCAATTCTCTTGTCCTAAGTTTTCAATGGTGAAAATTATTTAAGTATGGGATGTTAAAATAAAGGTTCATCTAAAAAGTCTTAATTTATTGCAATAAGTTGAAGATGAAAGAGAAGTATTACCTTTAAAAAATAATTCAATGATCAATCAAATTAGAACTTATGAAAAAGAAGAATTAAAAGCTCTAAGAGTATTATCTTTAATTCATGTTGTTATCTTATAATCAATTTTTATAAGGATTATATCTTGTGAAATACCAAAAGAAGTGTGGGACAAAATTGAAAAAATATACATGAGAAGTAACAAAACTAGGCAAATGTAGATTTTGAATTTGAAGAGAGAGTTTTAAGTTTTAAAGATGAAAGATAATGAATCCATAAAAAAATATGTAGACAGACTCATAAAAATTATTAGCAAAATTCAACTTTTTGGTGAGAATCTAACAAATAAAAAGATTGTAAAAAAAGTTTTAGTGAGTTTGTTAAAAAGATTTGAATCCAAATATCTTCTCTTAAAGATTCAAAAAATTTAATTGAGGTCACATTTTGTATGAATTTTGTTTTCAATTTCGATTTCTTATTTTTTAAATACAAAAATCGAAAAAAGTATATAAACAAAAAATATATATTAATACAATAAAAAATAAAAAAGTACAAAAATCGGAAAAAAATATACAAAAATCAATAAAACACACAAAAACTAAAACCAACAATAATACGAAATATCTTCTATGATTTCTTTAGAAGAGATTGTTCATGCTTTTCAAACTCAATAATAAAGAAGAGTTATACAAAAAGAAGGAATAGAACAAATGATTGAAGGAACATATCTAACTAAAATTTCAAAGGGAAAAGAAAAAAAAATTCTTTGATGCAATTGTAAGAAGTTTGGTTATGAAAAAAAAATTGTAGACATAAGGGAAAGCCTTACAAAATTAAAAAGAAAAATAAATAAATACCGTAAAGTAGTAAAAAAAACTCTTTTTTGAATTAGATAGTAAGAAGTACACCAAAATAATTTGTTTTTTAGAGCTAAATACTCTAATAAATAGAAGTTGACGAGAAGTGCATTAAAAAATATTAATTACGATAAGAAGTGCATCATGTGGTCGAGAGAAGTGCTTCACAAATCTAAAAATATGAATATGGGGAGAAATAATCCATGAAAATTTTCTTTGGTAACTTTGAATTAAGAAAGAGTGTTGAAAAATAATTCAAAATTGATATTATTTTTGACTAAATCTTTATTAAGCTATTTGTTAGTTTTTAAATTATGTAGATATTTTTATTTAATTTAGTTAATATCTTATATTTTTAATTTATTTTAATTTATTGATATTTAAAAATATGTTAATTCACTTTATCAATAAAAAGAGTAACATTTCAATTTTCTTTTCATAATCTTCAAAAAAAAAAAAAACAACCCTTCTTTTTTTTATTATCCTCTTGAATATATGAGTCATATAAGGTCTCAAATTCTATAAATTGTACAACACTTCAATTTTCTAATATATTATATTTTAACTTAAAATTTTAAAATAATAAATATCTATTATTTATTATATATAATTGACTTCAATTCTTTATTATTATTTTTGACGTAAGACAATTCATTTGTGTTAATTGATAATACTGCCCACGCACTAGAACCAAAGCAAATTATTCTGTATCTGCTGCTGTGTCTCCATCCAACTAATACTCTAAATGTGATTCGATTGTCCTCAAGTGAACTAAAAGACAAATCAAGTCCTCAGCATGTGAATTCTCCACTCAAAACTTTGTAGCATCTGAAACTATTATTTCTTCCCCACAAATTGCCAGGCCCCTTGTTTTCTTCTTCCTCTGTCACAGAATCATACCCTTTAAATTGGAGGAAAGTCACAAGAGTATCACAGAAAGCCTGTCTTCATTCCATAATTTCTACTTCCTCTCTCTTCTCTCTATCTGAAAATGGGTGCACAGGGTCTGGATCTGGCAATTCAATGCCTCCTGATGCTGGTGTTAGTTGGTATGGCAAGTTCAGATGTTCAGCAGGACAGAACAGAATGTGCAGGCCAACTGGTTAGCCTTTCCACATGTCTTCCATTTGTTGGCGGTCAAGCTAAAGCTCCAACCTTGGACTGTTGCAGTGGACTTAAACAAGTTCTTGGGAAGAGCAAGAAATGTCTATGCATCCTGATTAGAGATCGTGATGATCCCAGTCTTGGCCTGAAGATCAATGGAACGCTTGCAGCCAACCTCCCCAATACCTGTCATGCACCAGCTAATGTCACGGCGTGCATTGGTAAGTCTGTCACGGGCTTGGCCTTCTACCTCCTTAGTAAAATTGAATCAGGAAACCAAAAACAGTTTCAGATATTTCTGAGCTATACGGTTGATCGATTTTTATCTGTTTTTTTCACAGATATTTTGCACTTGTCTCCAAGCTCCCAGGAAGCTAAGATATTTAAAGTATTTGGCAATTTCAGTGAAGGGTCTACTGCTACTACTGGTAAAAAAAAAAAAAAGAAGCTCCAGATCTTATATTTCGAGGGATACTCTGAGTTTTGGTGTTCTGTTACTATATTTTCCTCACACCTTTTGTTTTTCTTTGTTTAAAAGGGAACGCCAGTAGCAGCACATCAAGTTCTGAATTAAAGAGTTCTGGTGAGAAAGCTAAAAGGAAGCTTGGTGTAGAAATGATCTGTGGACTTCTGCTATGGACTTTGATATCATTTTCTGTTAAATTATAAGCTTCCATATGATTGTGATAATGCTTCTAAATTCCTGAAACCATGTATCCTATCAGAATTATTGTGATTTCGAGATTTCTAATGGCTTCATTCTGTGTTTCTAACTTGGGTCATCATATTTTTCAAATGTACTACTGAGTGCCTGCTGGTCCCTTCGTGTGGACCGGATGACAACTGTTTGGAGTAGATCTCCACCACTCAACTCCTTAAATTTCCATTTATGTTCTTACCAATGGAGATTCCACTCCTTTCTTCCTCTGAATTCACAGTTCACATAGTACATATGATACCGTCCTTTGATAGAAACATTAATGGCATCCTTTTCTTGAGCATCATATCTCCAAAATTTTTCATGATCATGATGATCACAAGGCCTGCATGAGCCTCCTATCATGGTTGTCCCATTAATTTAAGGTGGTTGGAACCCAAAAATTGTGTGCCTCAGTAGTGAGTTACTGCAGTTTTCTCATAATCAGTAGAACAGATTTTATTTACCAGATTCAGGTTAGGTGTATCCCTTGATTTTTGATCTTGGAATGTAGGGTAGAGGACCATTTCAATGGGGTAACTATTGGGAGGAATGGCCGTTGATGTTGTCGTTGAAATTTTTTGCTATAAATTTTATATTTTTATATTAATTTTTGTGTGTATTTTAATTTTATTTTATTTTTCAATTTTTTGTATTAAAAAAAAAGGAAAAAAAACCCTACCAAATAGGCTCAAGGTTAATAACTAGGGTAAGGCTGGGAGGCTCTCATTCATTTATATCATGCCCAAGTTGGAGTTGGCTCTACCAGGAGTTATACCATATGGGCATAAATGTTCCTCCAACCACATTTTACCATGATTGACAATTCTGGTAAACATTTACAAGTGAAATTATGTCAGGTCGGAAAAGTAGATAAGAGTTTTAGGATTTTGAACTAAAATATGATATTTGATTGTAAATGAATTTATTTAGACCTGGTACATTTTCTCTTGAAACCTTTATAGAACCTTTTAAATTCTGCTTTTCCTCATTAATCACTAGTTCAAGAAAGAATTTTGTTCTTGATTTGCTAGAAATTTATAAGTGAATTATTTCATATGAAAAGAAAGAAAATTGAAAGGAGTTA
This sequence comes from Pinacopodium congolense, assembly GCA_028565735.1. Classification (NCBI taxonomy): domain Eukaryota; kingdom Viridiplantae; phylum Streptophyta; class Magnoliopsida; order Malpighiales; family Erythroxylaceae; genus Pinacopodium; species Pinacopodium congolense. The sequence continues at coordinate 386,692 of JAOXYD010000003.1, read as the reverse complement.
TTTGTAAAATAAGAGCTAACAACATACTGTCATAACTTTTGAAGATATAGCATCCCTAAATTATATATAGATTTTTACTTTTAAGTATGTTAAAAAGTTAAGATCTTTCTAATTTTGAAGTTCTCTCCTTTTTTAAACAAATTCTCTGCTAAACCCGCCACTTGACTTTATGATCCAACTTCACATGTAACCCTGATTTCGATTACGTTTTTAGCTGATTAACTGTTGGTTTAATAATCAGCGGTTACAGTTTAGCAGTTTAATAACTGGCGATTACGGTTCAAAAACTGTAATCGTGGTCAACAGTTCTAAACCGTAACTGTAACCGTTACTAACAGTTTCAGTTATGGTACCGTGAACCATTGGTTAAACTAACAGTTTATTTATAGTTATAAATTGTCGATTAATTAATAAATAAAATTTAACTTTATATTAAAAAATATATGTAAGTTTGTGTGAAATTTTATTTGATAGAAAGATGTATTATTTTAAAAAATGAAACAATTATAGATAAAGTATGTTATTTAAGAGAATGAGAGAAAAAAAATGTTGTAATTATTGTGAAAAATTTGTATTGATAAAAAAATATAGTTATAATTATAGAAATAATATATATATATGTAAAAAAAATTAATATCGTGTTAAGACTGTGCATTGAGTACGATCTCAACAGACTGTCTGTCTCTCAAAGACCGTGCTACCGTACTCAAGACCGTGCCTCATGCACAGTCTTGAGATCGTGCATGAGCATAGTCCACGGTCTCTAACTGTGTTCATGCATGGTCTCAAGAGCAGACCGTGCTCAAGGTATAGTCCTCATGCATGATTTTGATAACATAATCTTAATTTTTTATTTATTTATAATTATAAATATATTTTCTTATCAATCTAATTTCTTACATAACAATTACCTCTT
>JAOXYD010000003.1:373864-385676 GCA_028565735.1 Pinacopodium congolense | reverse complement strand
GGAGGATAAATAAGGATAGAACAACCCCTAAGTCTCCACTATTGAGTATCTTCTTTGTTTTACTTTCTTCTACGATTAATCTCATTCAAGTTTCTTTAGTTTAAGTTTAATTTTTAGTTTCTATAATCTTATTTTACCCTAAACAAAGTGAAGTTCAGATCGTTATGTGTCTAGATTCAATCCTCATGGGATCGATATCAATTATACTATAAGTTACGACTTGTATATTTATAGTGTAGTTAAAACTAAAAAATAGAAATCAACTTGTCTTTAGCTTCAACAACTGCATGATAAGTGTCACCAATATACTTTGAATTCAACACCTTTATTGCCTTCTTAATCTTTACAACTTCCTTACACATTAATACATTTTGAAACCCTAAATAGGATGTTGCACACCCTTATTAACTACTTTAGAGAAGCCCTCCAATCTAGTAAGACAATTGTTGAAACTAAATGGATGAGCTTGTTTCTAAATCATGAAAATGTTTTAAATCAAGATGGGAGTGTAATCAAATACCTGGTTAAGTGTTAAAAGTTTTCCTTGTAGTAATGGAATGTGTAGAGTCAAAGATGATTAACAAGAGCACCATCCAATTTCTTCTCAATATGCTGCCTCTCTTGCTACCAGTTACTTTATGCGTAAAATTCACCTATATGAGTGAGGTCTATCACACCTATATCACGAGTAAAATCTTTAAAATCCTACAGGTTTAGGTTAGTCGTGCTTCCCTATCAGTCTCATAAGACCTTAAGATGAAATTAAAATATCCAAGGATGATCCAAGGGCTTTAGATGCTAGCTTCCATTTTCCTTAAGGATTCCTATAAGTGAGCTCTTTGAAATTCATGATTGTGAGTATAAATAAAGGTGACCAAAAATCGAGCTAAGCCTCTAGCTTTGACATACACATCTAGATGAACTAGCTGATCAGTGATCTCCAAATAAGTAGCCTTAAAAATGTTAGCGTCATAAGCAACAAGCACTTGACCATAATGATGAAATTGGTGATTTTTTATTAGCTACCAATGAGTCTTCACAAAAGGAAGGTTATTACATTTTTTTACTTATAGCTTGGTCTCTAAAAGACCAATCATAATTGGCTTATTGAGGTTAAGGAAGTCTTAAACCACAAACTGCTTAAAGGGTTTATTCATCCATTTTACATTTTAGGATGCTAAAGAAATAAAAATTAGTTTGGGGAAGATAAAGCTTTCTTATTCCGTTTGGCTTTGCATCTGAAATCACTCTTTAATTCCACTACTCCTTTAGTTAGAATATCATAGATAGGATGTCTGCTCATATCTAGAGGATCATCGTTATTGGAGGGAAAATTAGAGATAGGTACTGGTGGAAACTAAACATTAAGCCTATTATGTAAGGTGGCATTAGACATCATGGCATTCACCTCTATCGCAAATTTACAGCAACTAGATTTAGCCTTATTATTTTGACAACCACTAAAATTGGCTTCAATTTGATACAGTTGCTCTAGATCAGTGTAAGAAATAACTTCAATTGTCATAAACCCAAGAGAAAGGGAGCCATGATGTGTAAGGTTATTAGGGGATATAATGACAGGAGGATTGGCAAGGAATCTTGAGTGCTTTTGTGTATAGCCCTCCTTACTATCTCTAAAAGGTATATGAGGCATTATAGGGGAAGATCATAAAGCTCCTAGATCAAGAGAAATATAAGGGATACAGGCTGAAACCATTTCACCTAAGATAGGCTCAACATTGTCTTGCATTAAAGACAGATCTAATTACAATAATTCATCATGAGTGCCAGTTTTAAACATCATTCCTGTAGGCCTCTATTCAGTCTTAGATCATGGCTTTCATGAGTAAGACATAGAAATGTAATCCTCAAAGAAATCATCATGTTCATAAAATCTTTATAGAGGAATAGATTAAGGGAGATCTTGATTAATGCCAATCAAAATGCATACTTGCCCCTTTTCATTCCTACAGTATAGGAATCAAAGCATAAAGGCTTACTAATGGAACTGGTCAAGTAGCCGAAGCCATTAGTTGTCTAGTACTCTAACAGGACATTATGGATATTTATCTAAATAGAAACTTGTTTTGTTTATAGGTCACTCATCCTAATACCTAGCCTCCATCGCTAAGCAAACATGGGTATATTATGAATATGCCAGGGCTTGATTGAATCACTTTATTAGCTTAAGATTCAAATTTGAAGAGAAATAAGTTCTCCTTATTCACCATCACATCTATAAGACCTGCCTTTTTCTAGTTTTGCAAAGCCCATTGATGGGCAACTAGAAATGTAAGCCTTTTGCCTAAGAAAAATCTTATAAGTAGATAATCTCATTTACGAGCTCTAACCTTCAAGATATGGATGGGGGGACTAAAAATGTCGAAGCTGTTATGAGGATAGTAATGAAGCTAAGAATTGCTGGCAACTTCCCCCACAGCCTATATTTGGGTTTCTTGCTCCAAAAAGAGGCACTAGACGCAATTCCAAGGCCAGCTACGTTAGCAGACAAAGGAATAGATAGAGGCTTAGTCCCATGAATAACAACAACCGAGGGAGGGAAGTCTTGAAGGGAATCAACATGGAAAAAGGAGCATCCATGAGGATGGAAAGAAAGACAGAAAAAACAAGAGAGATTAAAAAAGGAATGAAGGCCCCAAAGAGCACAGGGTAAGGAACCCAAGAAAGGACAAGGATAAAAAAGGCAATAGGAATTCAAAAAGTAGTTACTCAAAAAGGAAAGATGAGAAAGAAGACCACAAAGAGAGAGAGGGAGTAAAGGGGCACAGAACCAGAGAGGAACAGAAGCAAAGGCACTAAAACACCAAGAAGGGAAGCAATATCAGAGAGAAAGCCAACGGAAAAAGCTAGAAGCATAATGAAAAAAGGTAGACATACAAGATAGTGAAACAAAAGGCAGAGGAAAGCGGGAACACCAATATGAATAAAGGTAAGGGGAGAAGCAAGAGGAAACAGGCTAGCCATTGAAGATGGGGGACATATAAGGAGGAAGTCAAACACTCATTTATAGCTATGGTATGATGAAATTCTTAATTGATTGTGAGATAAAATTTTCTGAAAATTTAAACAAGAGCACGATCAATAATTGAATTGTATAATTGGATTACTTTAGTAATTATAATGAGCCTTAAGTTATTGATTATGCCAAATAACTTGTATATAACATTATTTGAGTATTTCTTTCATTATTTTCTAGGTGCATTAAGATTAGAACCTTCATTGCAAAGATAGAGAAGTGAGTCAATCAAATAAATTCTTATCTACTTTCTAATATAAGATTCATTCTAGTACTCGAATATGGTTTACCGTTGGAAGGATGATGACATGTTAGGTTAAGATGGATACCACATTCATATGCATATGGGTATGATGCAATATCTATATATATATATCAATATCTTCATTTATACTATATAAATACATATACAAACATACATAATTATATAACCATCATCTAAAAACCCATGCCCTGCAGCACCTGAAAAGCCTAAAGCACTTAAGGCTGAGATGGGTGAGGCTTCATCTAACTCTACTAAAAGATACCATTTCCACATCAAAACGACGGCACTTTAAAATTATAAAATTTCAAACACTAAAATGTTTTCTAAAATCATAAATTCTAAAATTTTTAAACCCTAAATTCTAAAATCTTAAAACCTTAAATCATAAATTTTAAAGCCCAAAATCTAAAATAATAAAATGGTAAATTTTAAATCTTAGAAGGATAAAATGATAATTTCTACAAATATGCCTAATTATAAAATTAAAGATCCACATAGTTTTCCCCAAAAAAAAAAAGATAAAACATATTCTACGATAACTTTTTAAATTACAATACATATTTTTATTTAAAAAAAATTACAAAAATTATCTATGCTTATTCTTTTTATATAAAAGAAAACTTATGAATATTATTTTAAAAAAATATGTAACTAACAAACTTACAATTTAAATTTAAGAAATAAACTTGAATTAAATGATTATTTAAGAGTTTGACATACATTTAACTAAAACTTAATAACATTAACTTAATTGACCCCTTTTTTTAGATTCTTCCAGGTCAATTCCATTTCATTAATCCAATCCAAAATGGAAAAAAAAAAACTGATATTAGGATAAGACATGATTCACACGAAGGATAAGATAAATAACCATCTTGGCATGCCTAGATCTTAGCAAATCCAAGCTTAGACAACAAACCAATGGTCCAACTTTGTCTCCATTTTCCAAATGTTTTATGTCTTGAACCCCGCCATTAAAAGCTTCCTAGACACCAAAGGTCTTGAGAGCAAAAATCCAACCATTCTCTGATCAGAATTCTTAATTACAGACACTTTCTCACTCTAAAGACCCAATCTTTCTTCAACCAACCCACAAAAATTGATCTTCATGGCGTTCCTGAGTCGAAATTCCCCTCTGGGTCTCGCTCTGTTCTCTCTTTTTCTCTTCTTCTCTGTCTCGAACTCAGAAAAGAACAGTCTTTCAGTGTATGAAGTCTTGCCCAAGTACGGCCTCCCAAGTGGGCTATTACCGAGCACGGTTACCAACTACTCCCTTGCAGACGATGGCAGGTTTGTCGTTGTCTTGGAGAACCCCTGCTATGTTCAATTTGATTATTTAGTGTATTACGATAAACAAATCACGGGTAGGTTGAGTTATGGGTCGATCACGGATTTGAAGGGGATTCAGGTGCAGAGGTTCTTTTTGTGGTTTGATGTTGATGTGATAAAGGTCGATTTGCCACCTTCTGGGTCGATTTACTTCCAAGTTGGATTTATTAACAAGAAACTTGACATTGACCAGTTTAAGACCGTCCATTCCTGCCGTGATGGAGTGTCTGGTTCTTGCGGTGGATTCTTGGATCGGATTCTGAAGGTATTGTTCTGTTTTTCTCTGAATTTTGGTTGCTTTTTATGGCCTTTTCATTTGATCTGGTTTTTGATTAAGAGATGAGGAGTAATGGAGCTTTTTTGTCTCTGTTCTTTCCACATGCTGATGCCAAGTTTCAATATCTCATTGATCTTTCTCATTAGTGATCTATTCGTTTCTAGTTTCTAAATGTGGTACGTGTTAAAGAATTTAGGGAAGCACTTACTAGTTTTAAAACCATTTAGTGTGCAAGATCAACAGAATGAACTCATCAGACCTTGTAATTTATCATAAAATTTTTTGTATTTTTGGGGCAGGAGGTGGTGCCCATTATATTCTACCTATAGCAGCTTAAGGCAATGTTCATTTGTTACTGCTCATAGTGATGATAGTTTTATGAAACCCTACTCTTTTGGCTGTTGAGCAGTAGAGATTGCTCCATTGTTTGATAGTTTTTGTTTAACGGTTTAAGGAAGTGGCACAATTTTTACAAATGATAGCTTCTACCAGGAGACTGTATTTTGAGCTTTCTTTCCTGATAGCTCCACACTACTTCTTTTGATTCATCATATGTTTTCTCTGAACTTTGCAGCTTCCAGCTCCTACTGTAGACATTGAGATGCTGATCACTGAGTAGAGAGACCAAGCACCTTCTGCTAAATGGAAGTATTGGCGAGCACTTAGCAATCTAGGATTAATTGTTTCGTCAGACTCGAAATTCGTTTCTGATCATACTAGTCTTGTATTTGCAAGTTGGGGAGTTACTCCTCTTCCTATTGAACTTAAGAAAATGGATTAAATTCCATGGAAGTAAGATGTAAATACGAGAGAAGCCATTTGCCTTCTGCTGTTTTAGTATTGTTACATGCTATCTGAACCCTGTTAAATGGAAAACTCATATTTAAAGAAGTCTTCACCTGTTATTTCTTTTGATACTGGATTTGAATGTGCAAAGAAGAGGGCAATGAATTGCTTTCTTGAGAAAATTTTGTAATTTTTTGAGTTGCTAATGCTCAGGAGACTGAAGCAGCAATTGTAGTAACTAGTGACCTCATAGCTTTTGAGGAACATGGATCTTTGAACATGACAAAGGAATGCCAATGGATTCTGAAAAAAGATATACTCTGGATCTGAACTGGATAACATACAAGTAATCAAGTGCAAACTTACGGAATTTGGTAACAAGAAGAGAATTAAGTATGGCTGGATAAGGCTCCTACTCTTAATGCCTAGTGTTTAGAAGGTTGGTTGTTATTATTTTATCTTTAGTTTCTTGTTCCTATTTTTTAAGCATAAAATTGGTGACAGAAACATGTTAGTTTTATTTTTATAAATTTGAAAAAATATAAACAGGAAATTATAAACTAAAAAATTCTGATTTCTTTATATTTAATAAACAAATTTTATAAACATAATTTTTTACATTTAATAATAAACATAATATAGTAACTAATATCTATTTTTAATATATATATATATATGAGTGTTTTAATATAAAAATTTAAATTTATTTAATATTTAGTTGACATTATTAAATTAATTTTTATAGTAAATTTTAATCAAACAAATTCTTTTTAAGTTTTTTTATTACAAATCTTAACTAATCATATTTTCATTTTTATCAAAAGTAAAAAAGAAGAGATATTAAAATACTCTTAATTTTTATTATTTTTTAATGGAGTATTAGTAGTTTCTTCTTCTAACTCAATATTTAAAGAATATTTAGGGGTCAGTTGATATTGTTGTTAGTTGTAATTTTTATATTTTTATATTAATTTTTATGTGTTATTTTCAGTTTTTATTCAGTTTTTTTTATTTTTGTGTTATGTTAAAGTATTAATTTTTTTCAATTTTTATACTATATTAATTTTTTATTTTAAAAAATAAAAATTTAAAATTCAAAATTAAAGTCATACCGAATTGTGGTTCAGTTGAACCAGCCGTAGTACTAAAGCTAGTAGTTTAGTTGAAGTAGTAAAAAGTTGATATTAATAAAACTAATGATATTTACAAATTAGGATTCCTTTCCATCACCAATTAGGAAAAAGAAAGCCTTCACGCCCACGAAACCTATCTATAAATAGCTGCTTCATCCCACAAAAGGGCCTCGAGTAATACCAAAGGTAGAGATACTAACAACAATGGCTTCCGACGGCAGCAAAACCATCACCCTGAAGTCCTCTGATGGAAAGACTTTTGAAGCAGACATGGCCGTGGCTTCATACCTTCAAGTAGTCAAGTTAGCATTGGAAGATTGTGAAGAAGAAACAAATTTTAATAAGGTGGTGATTCCGCTCTTCGAAGTTGATACCAAAAATCTGACCCTGATCATCGAATATTACAAGAAATTCGTTGAACTGAAAGAGAAACAGGAACAGGGTTTCGAAGAATTCAAAAAAAAGTTCTTCCAACAGATTGAGAAGAAAGAGGGGTTGAAGGGGTTGTTTTTGGCCGCGAACTACTTGAATGCTAGTGAGCTGATCGAAGCTGTGACGGAGGCTATAGCGAAGCACATTCAAAACAAAAGTGTGGAGTACGTGAGAAAGTATTTTGGGATCGTCAATGACTTCACGCCGGAAGAAGAAGCTCAACTCAGGGAAGAATACCGGTGGGCCTTTGACGGCGTCGACGATGACTAATTACTTTTGTTAAGAATGTTTTTTTTTTTGGTTATATTAGTCGTTTGTTTCAATTTTTGGTTTCTGTTTTACTTTTATTTTTATTGATTTTTCCTTTTTAATTTTTGTATTTTTTTTAAATTTAAATTTGTATTTTCTTTTTATATTATTTTTAATTTTATTTGAAAAATTGAAAAAAATATTTAAAAATCCAGACTAATTTGGTTGGGAAGAGCACCGTTGGGCTTGCGACGGCGTTTTTTTGGTTTAGTTCTTTGTTGATTTAGTTGGGATTATTGGGATTATTAATAATAATGGGATGGGTATTAATACATGAAATTCTTTTTTTTTTCTTGTCTATATGACTTCTTTTTATCTGTAATAAACTAATAATTATGATGAGTATGATCGGGTTTTTTTTTTATTTTTTGGGTAGTTAAATTTAATGGCATGCATATTTGGTTCAAATTTATTATTTAAAAATATTATTAATTTAAAATATTTGGAATATAATATTTTGATAATTTTTACAAAAATTTTATTAAATTATTTAGACTAAATATTCAAAATAATATGTCATTCTCAAGAAAAACTTGAAAGACGTAATACCAGTAGAATTTAGCCTATTTACAATCGTAATCAAATTTACTAAATTTTATATAAAATAATAAAAAACAAAATTATTTGAAAATAGACTGGGATTCATTTTACTTTTTATGATTTGTATGTTAAGTTAAAAAAAGGATACTAATATTTTACAAGTCTAAATTAGACTATAATGTTTATAAAAATATTTTAAAAAATATTAATATAAATAAAATATTTAGAAAGTACTTTTAATATAATAAAATTCACTTTGCTATTGTATTTCTGATATAATATTTTTATTGGATTTATAGTATATCAATAATTTTATTTGACACTTTAATATTTTAAGAATTTAATTTAAAAATTTATACAAACTTAATTTGGAGATTTAAGATTCTTTAAACTCAATATGAATATCCATTAACAAGAATGCAAGAGTTAAGAGTAATATAACGAAAAATTAAATTTATATTATTTTAATGCTCTTTTTAAATATTTTATATATGTCATAATTTTTAAAAATATTAAAATATTACTTAAATATTATGAAACATTAAAATTTTAAAATTTTAATGTAAAAACCTCCATCCTTTTAAAGTATGTATAAGATAATTATAATATTAAAAGTAATAAATATAAATTACAAAATGAATTAAATTAATATTAAGTTATTTTAAACAAAATAAATCTTAATATCTAATGTTTCTAATACTATAATATAAATCAAGTTTTAATATGTTAATAAAGAAGGTATATTTTAATTAATAATTATCATATCAAAAGTATATCCCTTATTAAACATCTTATATATTTAGTAATAAAATACTTAATGCAAGTGGAATTTTGGCATACCTAGTTACCTACAATCTTAATAAAACCTATTTTCGAAAAAAAATCTTAACCAAACATACCAAATCTATTCTAATATAAAAGCTTAATATTTAAATGACTAGAATTTCAATTATAAGAAGTTTAGTGTTTTAAACTTTTAATTATGAATAGACACTTGATTCTAAAGCAGCTTAATGTACAAAGTGACACGCTAAATAAAACATCCTCTTCAACTTTTGCCCTTCCTTCTCGCTATATATCACCACCTTCTCTCTTTGTCTCTGCAAGTCAACCCTTCAGGTCTCCAGACTCAACAATGGCTGACCTTCGCCCGATATTCTCCACGATCTCTTTCTCTATGCTGTGCCTCCTCTTCTTCTCCAAAACCCACATATGTCTCAATCTCTACAACCCTTTTCGCGGCTACAAAACCGTCGCCGACGTTCATGACCTCCTCCCAAGCTACGGCCTACCGCGAGGCCTCTTACCGGACAATGTTGAATCTTACTCCTTATCACCATCTGGGTCTTTCTCGATTCAGCTAACGAACCCGTGTTATGTTCAATTTGATCGGCTTGTATACTATGATAAAGAGATCAAAGGGAAGCTGAGTTACGGTGCTGTTCGTGAGGCGTCTGGGATTCAGGCGAAGAAGCTGTTTTTTTGGGTGTCTGTTAGCGCGATTGAGGTCAGCAAGGATGATGATGGGATGATCGAGTTCTTTGTTGGGCCTTTGTCTGAGAAATTACCTGTTAAGCAGTTTGAGGATATTCCTGTGTGTAAGAGTAAAGCTGTTGGTACAAGGAGCAGCTTGGAATCCATGTGAGGTAGTGATTACCTCTTTCATAGTTTTGAACAAAAGTTTATCTTTTTGCTATATTTGAACTGAAGTTTCTCGTTGGCGATTTTTCTTGGTGAATTGGACGTTTTGTTTTCTGGGATGTTTGATGTATAACTGATAAAGTTTGAGATTTGGTTTTGAAAGTTGAATTGTCTGTAGATATGATTAGGTGAGAACCTTGGATAATTCGATACCTCCCTTTTATGTCAGAATTGCCAAATGCTCAAGAAGTGTACTTGATGTTGTTAAATATAATTTGCATAAAATCAGATGAAACAAAAGAAAAGGATTAGATGCATTCTCCTGAGTTAATTCAGTGAGCCATATGACATTTCAGATTTGATGAAATAGGATGAATTGAGATGGTATTTTGTAAATACATAATTATCTCGAACATACTAAGTATTTCTTTATTTTTCAATGGCCTTACTAGTTAGGTTCTAGCTGAAGTTTAGGCAATTCTGACTAGGACTCGGGAATTTGCTGGGAACAAAAAACATATAATTGAAAGTTCATGAGTATCATGTAGTTAGTGAAATGTGATTTCGTAGAAAATTAGAACATGCAATTCGCTTTTAACGATTAAAATATGTGGTATTTGTAGACTGAAGAGAATCAGCTATGTAATGATTTTTGTGAGAATTTGTATGATATTGAGTTCCTTAGAATGACTACCATCAGCAGTGTTTTCCATGCATACCAGCTGCTAAGAAATAGTATATCATGTTTCCAATACATAGAAGGCTTATTTGTTCTTCTTCATCCATGTGTTGATTGGTTTATAGGAGTGCTTATATTTCTCTGGACCTTAGTTCACCAAAACTCTCTTGAATGTTTCTTGTACTGGCTTCATTTTGCTTATTTGCATCCAGAACTCAATGCATGACCGTCATGCCATTGTTGTCGGTCAAGATGCATATTTCAACCTAGTGGTGAGTTCCTCTTCGATTGTTGCTATAAGTGACCAGCTCGAATCCTAAATGATTTCATCTTATTGTGTCATGGCCAATTTGTTATCTGGTAAATTTCGTACGAGACAATCTAATAACAACAGAGAATATGAGCAGGTTACAGTCTTCACGGCTGGTATTTCTGAAATCTGGATGTTCTTTTCTTTGTAGGTGGTAGCTAATCAAGGTTTCACGAAGATGCCAACACCATTTGGAAGAAGAAGCAAACTGTTGAAGTCCAGTGTAAAGTGTCAAAAGTGGTGTTTTACATATCAATAACAGGATTATTATTTTCTCACTATAGCAATGGATATTCTCTGCACATGTATCTATCATATTTGCGCCTTAAACTTCCGTTTTTTCACACCTTTTAAATTGCTAATCATCTTTAGTGAATACTAATTTCTTCCCAGTACAGGATTCCTTATCAGATTTGATTGTAATACGATACAGTGTTAATTTCAGTCAATATTGAATATCGTTTTAAATAATTTTTTAAAATTAAAAAATAATATGTAAAATTTATAAAAGAGTTTATAAATATATTGTATTATATAATTTTTAACTTTAATTTAATTCTATCTAAAAAATTAATAATAATATATTTTAATGTTGTCTTATAACATCAATTCTATTTCATCTTTTTTAATTTATCAGTATGGGATTTGGGTGTTTTGATGTTGTTTGACCTTTTTTTAGCTTTACCCCTCTAGTGCCCATTTTATGGTTATGGGAATGTGAGCCTAGACCAATGTTTTGAAAATCGGTATTGTACCAGTATCGATTTTCACTTCAAAATAATATCATACTGGTATTGGTCAACTTTTCGGTATTAGTCAACTTTTAAAAATTATACAATAGTTCTTAAATTTTATAAAATCTATAAAATAATCTTATATATATATTATGTATTCCCTGTAAATATAATTTTAATATATTTCAAACATTCAATTAATATAATACAATTTTCATACAATATTTATACCCATTAATATTAATTTTCACATATTTCTCAAATAAATTACAATATAAATTAATACTAATATATATTTCTATTAATACTAATATAATATAATAATATAACTACAAGATTA
>JAOXYD010000003.1:353013-366800 GCA_028565735.1 Pinacopodium congolense | reverse complement strand
TTAGTTTCAACACGCTTGTCGGGACTAGAAACATCAACAAGACTAATACTCATGTTATTACGGACAATGCAAAGTTTCCCATTAAGGTGAACAAGAGCAGCAGCTTCCAAAGCATGCGAGCTCCCTAGATGAATCTTGCTATCTATAAACTTGCTCCATGTATCTGTGGCTCTGTCATAAACCCTAAGTTTGCAGCCATCTTGACAATCCAATGCATAGAGCCGTCCATCAAACGAGATGCTAGGATTGCGCCAGCCAGAAACCATCCCATTATTGATTGGTGTCCAGGTATTAGTTTCAGGATCATAGGCTTCACTCATTACCTCTCGATGGGATCCAAGGCCTTTTAGAAACCAGTTTCCATCATAGACAACACCAATAAAGGGCACCATAGCTGTACTCATATCTGAAATAAAGCTCCACCGGTTCCTATTAGGGTCATAAACCTCAGCTGAGCGAAGAGTCCTCTGAATGCCTTCACACTCTCCACCAGCAACATACAAGCAGTTGTTAATGACGCATGAACCGAAAAAATGACGTTTACGAAGCATATCCGGTGCCCTATGCCATTTATTCGTCCGAGCACTATAAAAAATGACTCTTCTCATAGAGCCTCTAAGTGGATCCTTCCCTCCAAATAGGTATAGGTGGCATCCACTCAGAACAGCACAACCAAAACCAAGGGCCTCAGAATATTCTCGTGGCACAGGTGGAAGTGGCTGCCAGAGTTGATAGACAGGATCAAAAGCATTCCATGAGATCTTCCCATCACGGTCTCGCTTGATGACATATACCCACTCCTCTGCCATTCCCAAACTCTTCCTCAAAGAATAGAAGAAATTTCCAGCAAGAAGTCTGTACCATCTCTTACACACTAGACGAAGCTTCCGATGTTCAGCACGAGGAACTCGAATCAGACATGCAATGGCAAGATCATCAGGAAGCCCGGGCAGCAGTGGTAGTTGGACTCTGGCTCTCTCTCGCCGTGAATTCTTGCTCTTGTGCGCATTAGGATTGATGTCAGGCTGAATACAAAGTTTTGACCCAGGGACAAACTTCCGTGCCTCTGCAACTGTTTTTAGTCCAGAATCTACTTTGCAATAACATGACACAGATTCAACCTATGAAAACCACCCATGTTAGGAAAAACTGTACATATATGCACATGCATATGTAGCAAGTACACTTACAAATGTATATATTAATGAACATTTTTTATTTCCTTTACCAGGAAAAACTGTACATATATGCACATGCATATGTAGTAAGTACACTTACAAATGTATATATTAATGAACATTTTTTATTTCCTTTACCCTTGCAGGACACAACTATATGCAGACATTGATATTTGGCTGGTGCATTAATTTATAATCACATCAGCATTAAACACTGAATTTCATGCGGTTTATTGCTTAAAACATTAAACACTGAATTTCATGTGGTTTATTGCTTAAAAATAATTTCAGTAAGGTCCAGAATCTTCATCAATCAATAGATGCATAAAGGAAAGGGAAAAAGAAAGTGAAGGTCGATCTTTGACTTGAGAGCTATCTAATGTAAGTTTGAGAAATCTTAATGTTTAAGACCACATTCTGAGAAGCAAAGCTGGAGTTCAACACGCTGGTCATTCAGTACCTTAAAACTTACAAGCAATTAGGTAAATTGGTAGAACCAGGTATATACGGTTCAAACAGAACACAAATTCCACAGTAGCTTAAACTTAAGGCCAGTGGTCTAATTCTGCAGAAATCATGTTTAGAAAAACTATCAAAAGGGTTCAGAGTGAAGACGAAAAGGGGACCTAATCCTGAGAACTTAATGAGGGAAAGCTAAATCTTACAAACAATGAGAGAATAGAATCTCCAGTACATCATCAAGAAAATCCTCATTCTCGTGAAAAGAACCTAAATTGACTTTAAAATATGATTACGGAAACTATAGAAATCTTGAGCAAGGTAAAACACAAGCTCAATTTGATCAATTGGTGACGTATTCTCAAACACAGGCCCCAGAATATATATACATCAGCAGGTCACTCTAGTCCGAGTAATTTCAAAACATAAGCAAAGCAAAAGCACAACAACAAAAATGCAAGTGCAGAAGATGAAGAAAACCAGAAAACAACTTGCAACCGCGAATCTACACCTAAAGTCCCCAACTTTTTGCCCTAAATTGCAGAAATTTGACAATTCATTCTATCTGGGCATATTCAGAAACACCCAAGAAGAAAAACAACCAATCAGAGAATGAACAATCTAATAAGCAACCAACCAAGTAAACCACTCAAAGTCTCAAACTTTCCTCAAAACTAGAACCTATAAGCCAAATTCAACACATGGGTATCTAAGAAATCTCAAGAATTTCGTAAAAGCAGTGTCAATAACCGAGATGAACGCATTAGCAATCAAGAGAACTTACCAGTGGGGCTTGAACTCTAAACCCTCTTGGAGCATTTGACGATTGCTGTTCCATCTTTGGCCTCAGAGAATCATGGAGAAATTCAGAGCTAAAAAGAGGAAGCTTTTTGGAAGACCCAGATCAAGATTGGCAATTGAGAGATTCAAATAGTCAAATCTGAGGCCAATAAAGTAAAGAAAAGAGCTTCCTTTGTCTTCTTCGTTGATACTGCCCTTTCTAATCTAACCCCCAAACAAGTGCAGACAAAGAAACAACCAAAAAAGGAAGAAGTTAGCCCTCAAAAACTAGGAAACAACAAAATGTAAAAGACACCCTTCACTGGCCTCTCTCTCTCTCTCTCACAACTCAGCCTTCTCTCTCTAAAAACTGTTCACTCCGTCTTACATAAAACAGCTGGACTATAGGGGGCCTTCAAGCTTCAACAACTTCTTAAATGTCTATCAATGGCTTAACAATTAAAAAAAAAAAGAGAAGATTTTTAAAGGTTTTTTTGGATGTTTTGTTATTGGATTCATATATGGCTGTGAGATTTGTGACACTTAATTTTCAACTCTTAATGCAAGAAGACAAAGTGGGTTCTTGTGGGGTCTCGTTATTTTTCTTCTCCCTCAGATCCTCTTGTGTCAAACCCCATTTTAATGAGCACAGAAGAGAAAAGACTCCACCTTTTTTTAAAATTTTTGTTAGAAGCCCAATAAAAGATGTCATCTTTTTTTAAGAATAGGATAATTTTGCAACTAGACCTTAAGATTCTGTCAGAATATTGACCTACATACCTTACTTTACATGATGAACCATCCCCCCCCAAAGAAAGTATAAATTTGGTATTATAGAAGATGGGTAGCTATTGCTGTAATAATACTAATTATATGAAAAGGGGTGTTACTATTATTACTTCTTACAATCATTATACCACTCAAACATAAATTTCAATGAAAAATCTTTAATTGCATAAGCAAATGATAATTAGTACATCAAACCAATGTTCATTTTCTTACTTTTACTGTGTGCTCCACACGAATGATCTCATTATTTTAATTATGGCATTTCACTAGTTAATGGAATCAATTTGGCCACCTATACATGGAGCAAAGCTTAATAGAACCTTTAAAAGAGTAAATTTTTGACATGAATGTTCGACCTGGAGACCAAAATCTGGAAAATTGACTACAATAAATACTCTGTAAATTGGTCAAAGGAATTCATTAAATGGAAGCTCTTAAGAGGTATACCAGCTTTGAAAGAAAGAGTGGAGGTAAGGATCTCCAGATAAATTTCTTCAAGGAATTGACTAAAATATCGTATTGTCTTCATACGCAATTTATTTTTTTTAATACACTAAAAAAGTAAAATGATAATTTAAATTAATAAGATGGTCACAGAAAAGTATGAACGTTGTTCCCTTTCTTCAGTGTTTCACATCACTCTCAAAATATCATGAAGAAATGAGAATTTAGATAGGAATAAATTTTCTTATAAAAGTTGGTAACTTTTAATATTATGTAAAGTAATTTATAAGTCATATATTTTGAATAAATTACTTGATATATTAATAAATTAAAATTATGTATATTTATAGATGTCAGTGTATTTTCACTAAATAAACTCACAACTAACTACTTCGAACCACCATTCAAGAGGGGAATTGAAGTCTTCCAACTTAATTTAAGATTAGTTCACATTCTAATGAGAAACAATGGCCGGCACTGGGAAAGGACTTTGGTATTGACTTTGACAACTTATTCAATTGCCAAATATAAGGCTTGAAAAGTCATATTCTTCAAGAGATTAATTTCATGATGTTGATTTGTATTCATAGACAAAGTATCTACTCATGGGCATATCAAGTTTTCATTAAAAAATAAAGGACATAAAAATCAGTAATATAAGGCTTTTTATTATTGAAATCTCAAACTATTTTTCCCTTATAAAAGCTATAGTTTCACTCCTCATTTTGGCACACATTATTTTAGAATGATAATGGCTAAGAATATTTCAGGACATTACATCAACTAGTGGTTGGGTGTAATTATAATTAGTTACTTGAACTAATCATGCTTGGCATCATGTAATCAAAGATCCATGATGTTGTTGGGTAGATTCAATTTCTGGTTGTGGGTTATTTTCTTTAGTGTTATCATTAGTATTTGCTTCATCCAATTGCACGTTTATCACTTAGAATAAGTAATTTTACTAAAACATTATGAACATGTAGTTTTGATAAAGTGACTTGATATGTATTTTATCAGGTGATATCTACTCTCCAGCAACATTTTTAAAGATTAAGAAAAAAAAAACCCATCAAAAAAATAATTAATACATAAATATATATATATATATATATTTCAAAAATAAGAAAAAAAGAAGTTGAAGAACCACTCAAACAAAAACAACCCTTTAAAAAATCGTTAGATTGAAAAATTTATAATGAAATTCAGTAATGGACATCATTCGCCTGATAATCATGAACTATATTTTTTAATTATTTTAAAAAATATTATTCTATTTTCCTTCAAATTTGCGTTCACACCGTGCTTCAATTGAGAAGACTTTTTACAATGATGTAGGGAAAACAAAGATTTATGCACTTGCTCTTTTGGCTTATCTATCTATGTCAAACATAATAGCCAATAAATAATACTAACCATTGTCAAAAATATCTTATTTTCCTATGTAATTAGTTTCCAAAGTTCTAGAAGACCAAAATGTTGTTCTATTCCCTCTTTTTCTATCTTAAAAGAATGACAAATCCAACTAAATAAACAAATCATAATTTTTGTCTAATATAGCACATGTAGAAAGTCCACTCTTATCCTTTTCCTTCTCCTCCTTTCTACATAGTAGGTTACAAATCTTGTCTTATTAGTTGGTGTATTTAAGAGGATAACTGACCTCACAACTTGATAAATTAAAGCACCTACAGCTATAAACTAATGGCAAAACTCCACATGTAAATAGAAAAAACCAATCTCATGCCAGCTTGATGGTTATATCATATCAAACAAAGTCAACCAAAAGCAAAGATTCCTTCAGAAACTTTTCTCAATCCTCAACAGAATCTGCATAACTAAGCAATAGATCATAAGCTTATTGTCACCTTGGAAACATTAACCCAATTCAAGCAAAGTTAAAAATAGATTTAAAGGCTCTTGGGTATTCTGTGGGCTGTAGAAATCACATAATGGTCCCTACCCTCAAAGGATTTTAGCAGCAAATTAAAAAAAAAAAAAGCAGGCAAACAATTTTTAGGAAGAGGATGGAGAGGAATGCATTTTCCTAAAAAAAGTTTTATGTTTATTTCAGGATCCCAAAATATTACAAAAGGCATAAAAAATCCTCCCACAGGAGAAATGGCAGGACAGATGCCTTGACAGTAAACAGGGTTAGAAGGTAAATGCCTAAGAGAATCAACAATGGATACCACCAAGTGGAAGACCCTATGTTTCTCCTATTGCATATTCTAAAACCCATCACCCCCAACAGGAGGTTAACAGCATATTAAGAAGAAAAGGACAAAAGAAGAGCATGTAGTAACACCTACTCTGTTAGAACTTTTTCCACCAACTAACCAACATTATACACCTCTATTCCTGCAGAGCATCAAACCTCAAACTTACACCCTCCCTCTCAATGATAACCCTTTTCTAAAATTTATAGTAACAATGACAGCTAAATTACTAACTAAAAACACCCAAAGATGAAAAAATAAGTAACCCCAAAAAGGGGGCAGTCCACAACAACCAGGAATAAGCACTGTAGGGTGCTTAGCATCCTATATTTTGTCAATCCCATGCACTAGACACCCCTGGACCATAGCCTCCACCATATCCTCCTGAAGCGCCGCCGTATGCATTGCCTGTGTTTCCACCATAATAGTCCACACCTCCTCTATTGTAATAAGAGTCTCTCCGGAAGTCACGGCCTCCAAACCGGCCTCCTCCAGAACGACGGTTTCTCCCTCCTCCATAAGATCGTGCTGCATATCGAGAAAGCCAAGCAGGTACTTCTTGATTAGATTCTTGCATAAGATCAGCCAATGCCCTTGCCAATGATACATTGCTCTCATTGAAAAAGGCAGTGGCAAGACCACTTTTCCCAGCTCGTCCTGTACGTCCAATTCGATGAACGTAGTCATCAATATCATTTGGCAGATCAAAGTTAACTACATGTGCAACATGAGGGATGTCAAGGCCACGTGCTGCAACATCAGTTGCCACCAAGATTGGAGTGTTGCCACTTTTAAATGATCTCAATGCTTGTTCTCTTTCCTGAAAGAATAATGGGTGTCACAAAATTGTAATAAGTTACACAAGAAGACAGAAGAAATCAAATAGTCTAAGGCATAAAATAAGTAAAGCCCATCAGCATCTGAAAAGAAAGATCAATGGATAAGAAACCGTTTAACACGTGGTTGATTGCCCTCCGTCATTCCAATATTCAATCAAATACCTTAAGAGGCAATTTGGCATCACTCCTGCCTTTTTTTTTTGGGGTTATTTTTAGTTTCTATTTTTTAAAAGAAGAATAAAAATATATTTGGTTGAAATTTGTAATAAAAGACTTAAAACGAAAACTATTTGGTTCAGATTTGTCAAAAAAAAAATAATTTAATGACAATCAAATACGAAATAAAATTAATTTCTTAGATTAAAGCATTTTCGTATACCTTAAAAACACATATTAGTTAATAAAATATTTCTATTATTCAATGTAAAAAAAATTATTTATAAAACCTGTTTATTAAACAGAAAGAAACCAAATTTTCTTCTTTATGATTTTCTGTTTCTATTTTTTGTAAATTTATAAACTGTGCTTATAAACAGAAGTAAATGAAAAAAATTGACATTAGTTTTTATATTTGAAAAAAAAACATAAGTTATACCAAATAGGGTGTTACTAATCATAATTATGTTCTTTAATAGGCCCATGAGATAAACAGCATCCATACGGATAAAATCTTAAAGAACACGAATATTAGTGAAGAAACACACCTGTTGTGATCTATCACCATGAATACTTGTAGCTGGAAAACCATTAATACAAAGCCAATGCTCGAGTGAATCAGCACCCTTTTTTGTCTCCACAAAGACTAATGTCAAAGCTTGCTGAAAAATCAATTAACCACAAACCATTAGGGGACTATACAAAATGAAAAGTCAGAAAAGTAGTTTAAAAAACTCAAATCACAAAAGAATCTTCAGCGATGCCACAAAGGCAATGAGACACTCCCCACATCTGACAATAGGGAAGAGGGGAAACAAGAAAAAGGAACATTGAGACAAGTAGCAAGGCCGGTCACAAATCTTACCTTGCCTTGAATACCATTTGCCCTCTGTGCATGAAGAAGGTCCATAAGGTGACTTCTTTTGTCTGAATCATAGACGAATTCAACTCTTTGGACAATCAAATCAGTACTGGAGCCAACTCGCCCAACAGCCAAAAACACATAATTATACAGAAAATCTGAAGCTAGTCTCTGCATTACCCCAAACACTTAAAAGGTATCAGATGAGATAACATTTATTTACCAGATAACTATTGCACAGAAAAGAAAACTGCTTATGTGCAGTACAGATCCCAGACCAAATTCTACCTGTGTCACTTTGAGGGAAAGAACAATCGACAACGAAACATGAAAGATTAGATAAAGTAAAGTCAAAGTTGGAAAAGTGAAGATGCTTAGACACAAAACCCTGAGCATGCAGCGCAGTCTAGGGATACCACTCACCAATTTGTCAGCCAAACTTGATCATGCAAATAAGGGGCTTTACAACAACGTAAATTAAGTGGCATAAGTAGTAATCCATCTCTTATCTTAAAAAAATCCTAGGTAGTAAGTGCCCTAGCAAGGAGTTAATAACAGAAAATAAGAAATAATCACACAAGTTAAGCAACCTGTATTTCTTTCGGAAAGGTAGCACTGAATAGCATTGTCTGTCTAGAACCCGGTGGGGGCATGTCCATTTGTTCCACGATTTTTCTTATTTGAGGCTCAAAACCCATATCAAGCATTCGATCTGCCTCATCCAAGGCCAAGTACTTGACCATCTGTAAAGATACTCTAGCTCTCTCCAATAAATCCACTAATCTTCCAGGCGTTGCCACAAGAATGTCAACACCCTTATCAAGTTCCCGAAGCTAGCCAAAAAATGTCATTCGTTAAGCATATTATACCAAAATATACTTGTTACATGGTACACCTTAACTTTTAATATTCCCCTAAAAAATGGAAATAAAAAAGGCTTAAATAGCAAGGATTGCAAAAATCCAAGGAAAAAGGGTATAATACAACTTGGAGGAACTATTGCTCAGTTCAAGAGAACAGAAAAGCCTTTTCATAACCTCAAAGTAGAAGATAGTTAATGCAATAGTTCAAACAAATCTGCAAAAAATCTTAGCGACAGCCAAGCTTTAGAGCATTGACAAGAACATAAAGATGATGCAGTAATAAAAACAACAGCACATTCATCTTTGTAACATCATATGACATATACATGGTACATGTGATCACAAACTTGTTTAGCACTAGCATATCAAAAGTTAAAAAAAGGGCTGCAAGCAACTTCCCAGTACACCATTCACAGATAACTGCATAAAGAGTTAAGAAAACTAGACAGATAAATATTTAATGAGATAGCTCAGTCAAACAGCTTGTAATAGCCTCCACATAAAGTAGCACGGATAACGCAGGAATAGAAATTTTTAAGAAACAGGAAGAAAAATGATACAACCTGCTGGTTAATTGGAGCTCCTCCATAAGCAACAACAACCTTAACTCCAGTTTGATATGAGAATTTTCTTGCCTCCTCATGAATCTTCAGATTTAAAACCACACAACATCAGATCCTATCATCAATTAATACAAGTGTACATACAGCTAGTAACACACCAACCTGCATAGAGAGTTCCCTAGTCGGAGAGAGAATTAGAGCTAGAGGGTATACTGTGCGTACACGGAATGGCCTTTGCACACCCTGGGCTTGCATTTTCATAATTCCATTAATAATAGGGAAGCAAAATGCAGCAGTCTTTCCTGAACCAGTCTGAGCACAGGCCATCAAGTCCCTCCCTGACAGGGAGATTGGAATAGCATGTCGCTGCACAGGAGTTGGCTTGACATACTTGCATCTGCAAATGTTCAAATTCAATGCTTCACCCAAGTCAATCTCTGCAAAGGTATTTACAGGAGGCGGAACATTGTCCCCACTTGTCTCCACAGGAATATCTTCATATGCATCAAAGTTAATCCCACTATTCTCTTGCTCACTAAATGCCGGCTCTGTATTGTCATCATCCCCAAAAGGATTCACTTCGCGATCTCTATTGCGATCCCAACCACCTGTTCTGCCACCACTGCCTGTTCTGCCACCACCACCACCACCATACCCAGATCGAAAATCGTTCCTGGAACCACCCCAGCGTGATCCACCAAATGCAGGCCGATCATTGCTTGTTGCAGGCCCACTGTAAGCAGGAGCTGGTGGGTCTGAAGAAGCTGGACGGTTTCGGAGATGAGGAGGTACGTAAGTATTGGTTCTTGATGCACCCACAGAAGTAGTTCCTATACCTCCGTTGTTAACAGAAGAACCAGCAGACGTGTTCTCAGCTGCAGAATTTGCAGCTAAATCTGCCCATGAAGTTCTTGTATTCATCACAATTTCACAAACTCCAAAAGGAAAACCCTTTCTTTGAAAAGGGGAGAAGTTAGATCCACCTCAATTACCTAAAAAGAGAGCTCCTTTACAAATATCCCTCTTTTAACAAAAGTTCTCAATTTTATCTAAATACTCCGTTTAAACACCGAAAACCTGATCAAAAAACAAAAACCCATTAAACGTCCCGATCCAACACCACAACCACACATAAACAATTTCGTACTGAAACCAACAAAAGTAAAGTAACAAACCCAAAGAAAAAAAATCAACCAAAAATTTACAATCCCAAGTACAGAACTCACGGAACAAACAACAGAATAAAGGAAACCAAAAAAAAAAAAAAAATCAGAAAGGGCAAAAGCAAAGCACGAGTCTTGACGGAAAAAAAAAACCACTAGATAAGCATATCCACCAATCGAAAACCTAACAGATCCAAAATCAAACCTGATCCAACACACGGATGAAGCTCAACCCACTAAGAATCGAGAATGCAACTACTTAAAATCACCCAAATTACCATAATCCACCTCAAACTCCCGTGGTCAGCAAGTCACACAGATAAAAATTTCAATAGCCATCACAATAAACCAAAAAAAAAGAAAAAAAAAACTTATACAGATAGACAGCAGAACCTGAGAGAAGATAGGGAAAGAAAGGCAGAACCCCCGAAATGGATGAAAGGGAGAGAAGATATAGAGAGAAGAAGATCCAGAGAAAAGAGATAGTAACCCTAAAATTGCGTGTGAAATTGCTTAAGATATGGGAGACGCCAAAATATCTTCCTTTCTGGTTAAGTGTTCTTTTTCGTTTCTAATTTTTATTTTTAAGGACTCTCTCTATTATAAATATTAATCAACAAAAAGGTTATTTAATAATTAATTAAATCTACACTCCTTTTTCTCTCTTGCCTAAATTTTAATTGTGAGAAGCAAATTTTAAAATTTCCCTTAATTTATATCCAATTTTATAATTTTTTAATATAGTAATTTTCATTATATCAATTTTTAATATTTACCTATCCCCTCAAAAATTATAACTTCAATTCCAGACAATCTAATTTATATAGAAGTCTAACAATACAGTACTTGTAATGGATTATAATTGTTAGTTATTTAACTTTAATATACATAAAAAGAATTATTATCTTAAATAATTCAAAATTTGCAATACTGATTTTAGTATAACTCCAATTCCAAATTTAATTTCTATATGTTTATTAAAACAAATAGCATCAAGTAAGTTAAAACATTTTATGGTCAATTCAGGTTACCTTCTAAACAAAGGGATGACGTGTCTCCTTTTAGCTTTGATGTTGTATTTGAAAGTTGGGAGATTTTTAATAATATCTCAAAAAGTAGGGCATCAAATAATATTCTTGGGATTTTCTTCTATTTCTTTAAAATTTTCAAAAGAAACCCAAATTTTAGATTTTGTGAAAGAGAAAAGAGAAATTGTCTCCTTAGGTAACCTTGATCACTCTCTTCCATTCTCCTATATTTCCTCCTTATTTCTCTTGTCTTGTATCCTTTAAAAGTAAATCTTTCACTAATAGATTTTACCTAATAAAAGATTTTGTTCATTTTGAATTTACAAATGTAAAATAAATAAACAAGAATGAAATATATCATTAAATTTAACACTTTTTATTAAATTTAATATATTTACTAGTTGGATCAAAGATCATACAATATTATTTGAATAGATTGCAAGATCACATCAATATGAATTCATATGGAGTTCTTCTTCTTTTACGTAACAGTTTTTATAAATTTAGTTCCATATAAAATTTTCTCTAATTTTTGGCAATGTCAACGTAGATAAAACGAAGTACCTTTTTAGTATATATAATTGTATATGGTTTTAGAAAATTATTCCATTCCTCAAGACCAATGTTTCATTTCGTTTTAGTTGGTACCGTCTAAAACGCTTTGTATTGGACTGAAAACAACACAAAATCATAAAATACTATTTTACAAGTAAATATCGGTTAGTATCGGTCGATACAAAAAAATAAAAAAAAATTCGTATTTTGATCTTTTAGAGTGTAAAATTAAGTTAAAAACTACACAATATAATATATTTATAGACTATTTTATAAATTTTAGAAACTAATTTATAATTTTAAAAAATTATCAAAAACTACCAATAACGATACAGTACTATTTTAAAAGTAAATTTGATATCAATATTAATACAGATACGATATTTAAAACACTACCCAAGACTCCTCTTACTTGTGAAAGGACTTCACAATATTCCCAAAGATATCAAAAAGTGGGTTATTTATATTAAGTAAAGTCATGCATTGAAAGGAAAATCTTATTTAAAAGGGTTAATTCATTTTCTAAAAGCATGGTGAAGTTAAAAGGAAAAAGCAAAAGTGTTCAACGTATACAAGAAAGAAAAATAAACGTTAAAATTATAGATTTGCTTCTTTTATTAAATGAGATTTTTAATTTCACTCGTTGTTTAGTTATATGTTTTATAATTAAAAGTTCCCTTTTTATAATCAATTTCCTCTGCAAATTTAGATATAATAAACTTTTTAGTTATTGAAATGACTCAATTACTTCAAAATTTTTCTTAGAGATTTTATAAAAACTACAGATTTGATGGTTATGTTCAAGGTTTGTAATAAAGAGATTGAGAGTACAATCATATTTAACTGAATCCCATTAAAGAAAACAAGTATATAGTCCATCCTTTCAAACTTTTGTGATAATTGTAAAATCAATCCCTTAAAAGAGTTGCTTTGGTTAGTTTAGTAGAAAAGGATTGACAAGATCTTTATACAAATTTTAAGTTATTCTCAATTTCATTTCAGTCTACAATTAGTAAGGTATCTCTTTCATGCATCATGATTTATGACGTACGAAATGTGCGGGCTTTTCGATCACATATAACCTGCCCACCCACCTTCCATTATTTAGTGGCTCTTTTAAAATATCTGGATAAGTGTTCTTTCACGCGTCAGATAGGGGAAAAAAAAAAGTTAAAAACTGAACCGAATAATGAATAGAAATTTAAGGGTTAAAAGTTCAATCGTATTATATTGTTAAAAATAATTATAAATTTATAATTAAAATTTATAAAAGCATTAATAAATTTAATAAATTTTTAAAATAAAAATAATAATTAAAATTAAATTTCTAAAGTAGATTGTGTTTTATCATTATTTTTTATTCAAAATATTTAGGTAAAAGATCTATTTTATCTCTTAACATTTTAGAAAAAATTAGCTTGCCCCTTAATAATTTTTAAAATAGCACTTTATCTTTTAATGTTTATCTAATAATATTATTTGCCTAATGAAGTTTGTAAAATTGTATAAATTACCAATTTAATACTAACTTTATTAAAAAAATTTAGTTAATTATTAACTTTAAAAAAGTTTTTTATTAATTAACCATCAAAGAGTAATTAATAAAACTTTAATGGAATTAGTGTTAAAAAATAATTTGTATCGTTTCATAAATATTAAAGGATAAATTACACAATTTTCAAATGTGAAATGTACTATTAAGAAGAAATATAGTATTTTTAAAAAAAGTTAAGGAATAAATTAAACTATTTCTAAAACTTTATGAGATAAATTATAACTTTACCAAATATTTATGTTAATATTTTATATTATATTTAAATATATTATAAATAAAAAATGAATAAAAGTATTTTTTAAACAATTTATTATATTATAAATTTATAACTTCT
>JAOXYD010000003.1:284469-306081 GCA_028565735.1 Pinacopodium congolense | reverse complement strand
TAGATTATCTACTTTTTTTCCCTTGTTGAATTTTTTTAATGATTCTTTAAGGGATTTAATTTCTTTCTTTAGAGACCTATTTTTATTCGCTAGTTCATTATTGTCTTTAATAATTAGAGTCATATCTTTTCTAATATTACTATTTTCCAATTTACATGCATCTAATTCCTCCAAGGCTTTCTTATGCTTATCATGCAATTTTTTGTTCTTTTTAGATAACTCTTTTATATGTACCAACACTTCATCATATGTATAACCACATTCATCTTCACTAAGAGAGGAACATACCTTATTGTGTGCTATAAAGCACATGTTGGCAATTTCTTCCTCTTCAGAATTGCTTGATTCGAACCATGAGGCTCTTAATGCTTTCTTCTTCT
This sequence comes from Pinacopodium congolense, assembly GCA_028565735.1. Lineage (NCBI taxonomy): Eukaryota > Viridiplantae > Streptophyta > Magnoliopsida > Malpighiales > Erythroxylaceae > Pinacopodium > Pinacopodium congolense. The sequence goes on along the minus strand of JAOXYD010000003.1, from coordinate 305,701 downwards.
TGAAGTCCTTCTTTTCTTTTCTCCACTTTTCCTTCTTCTCAACTTTTCCTTCTTCTTTTTATAGGTGGGGGATTGCAATCTCAAATGTCCCTTTTCACCACACTCAAAACATATTGTGTTAAATAATTTAAACTTTGAATAAAATGTACCTTTTTTGCCCGTTGAGGCATTTCGCATGAATTTCTTTAGCCTTCTTATAATGAGTGCGAGATCCTTATTCTTGCTCCCAACTGATGATTCTTCATTGTTGATCTCTTAATTTTTGCTTACTTTGAAAGCTACAATTTTCTTTTTTGGCGTCTCTTGTTCCTCTTGAATGATTTTCATCCTCTTCTCGTATGTTAAAAGTAATATGATGATCTCATCAAGAGGGACTGTGTTGAGGTCCTTTGCTTCGTGTATCGTTGTCACCTTTGTCCCCCATGTCTTTGGTAAGGATATTAGGATTTTTTCTACACAGCTTAACACTAGAATAGGTCTTATCTAAACCTTTTAGTGCACTAATAATATTTTCGAAATGAGCATACATTGAAGAAATGGTCTCGTCATGCATTATACGAAAAAATTCATAATCATGAGTAAGTATACCTATTTTGGATTCCTTAACTTGATTCGTACCTTCATGAGTAATCTTGAGAGTGTAACAAATGTCATATGCAGTTTCACACATGGCAATTCTATTATATTCTTCTATGCTTAAGGTAAAATATAGAATATGTATATCTTTATTATTCAAGGATATTGACCTCCTTTCATCTAAGTTCCACTCATTTTCTTTCTTTAGAAGTAAATCACTTCCTACAAGTTTGGTAAGCATTGTATAAGAATGAGTTACCATTATCCATAAATCTATATTTTCTCCCATAAGATAGCATTTCATCCTATTTTTCTAATACATGTAATTATTGCCATCAAAGTAAGGTGTTCTACGTGGATTATAACCATTTAAATTATGTGAAGAACCTACAGTATTCATGAAATGTGTCATTTTTTCTTTCCTCACAAATTCGTTAGAATTTACTCTAAAAGTGAGACCTATGCTCTAATATCAATTGTTAGACCTAAATGATACCTAATAAGGGGGTGACTTAGGTTCTTAAATTCTTAAAACAGATAAACTAAAGAAACAATAATTTTTGGAAGCTAAATAACACAATTATGAAACAAACAATATGAAGAATACTTAAAAATTATTGAAAGTATAATAAGAAAAACTTGAAAATATTAAGAACTTATAACTCTTTTTTGGCTCAAGGATAACCGATTATTATTTTTTAAGGCTCAAGAATAACCTTTAGACAAATTCTTTTTATAGGCTCAAGAATAATCTTGAAATAACGAAGCAATTTTTCACTAGTAAAGAAAACACAAATCTGGCACAAACTTGATAAATAAGTACTATTAAACACGTATACACCTTAAACTCTCAAGACACTTAATCAAACTTGTAAAGCCCGTATTCTGTATGATAATGTTGTAGTTTACTCCTTACTTACTTCGTCCATTTATAGTGTAAAAACACTAAACCAACCGTTAAACTATCCGTTGCTGAATTATCAGTTGCTGGTGAATTTATTTCTTTTAATCGTTGGACATCTCTTGTTACCATTATATATTTTTTCTATTTGTTGGACAAATCTTCTATTTGTTGAGTAATGTGACCGTTGCCCTCAGTTTGGTCGACCGATAGGCCATGTTTAGTCGATTGATCTTTTAAACTTGTTCATTTGGTCGACTGGTCTTCCTTCAGTCAACTGTTCTTCATTCGGTCAGCCGGTCTCCTTAAGACGTTCATTCGATCGACCTCTCTACATCGTTCGGTCGACCGATACTTCCTTCAGTACTATAGTTCGGCCTACTAATCATTTGTATTCAGTTGACCGACCTTCGGTCTTTAGCAGCGTCAATACGTAATTTTTTAACTAAACCTCTTCTTTTTTAACATATCTATCTTTAAAAAACTCTTAACAAAAATATTAGTAAAATGGGTGTTTTGTCATCATCAAAATTAGGTAGAATATTCCTTGATTCAACACTATGAAAAAATCTTTTTGAAGCAAAATTTCTATTTGTTATTCACAGCCCTAAAACTAAAAATATATACATCTTTAACTTGAAAAATAAGTTACCTACTACTAAAAATAGTTTTCTAAATAGGAGAATTCAACTCCTAAATAGAATACAACCTAAATAGGATACAATAATTATTTTACATATTCCCATATACATTCCAATATTTCAATATATTTAATTTTATGTTATACTATCTTTTAAAGAATATCTAATAAACTTTATAATTCTTTGACTTAAAGAAAATAATTTATAATTAAATCTTTTAAATTAAATATATAGTAACTACAAAATATCTTTTGTAAATAAATTTAGATTTAAAGATATATTATTGATTTTATAACAAGGAATATATAAACTAAAAAAACCTATCCCCTAAAAATATTGAAAACTATTTCATTAAATAATTATTATATGGTCCCACTATAAACTCTTAATTTTTTTTAATTATTTTTTAATATAAGACTATAAAATTATTACATAAAACTTTATCTTTAAATCTTTTTACATGTAAGTTATGATATTAGTTATTAGTAATTTAAAAAGATAATATAGATATAATTAGGAAGATAATGTAATTTTTATATATTTGAAATGATTAAGATTTAAAAAAGTAAAATGAATTAATAAAATAAAGGTTACAAAGTTATAGCTTAGAAATAAAAGCCTCAAGCATCATAAAATACTTACTTTAAATAGAATAAGAAGCTATAAATTAAACTTGAGTAAAGAGATAAGAATGGTAAGTATTAGACATCAAGTTCTAATAAGCATAAGATTGATCAAGGGAATAATAGAAAATGATAGTCATTCTAGCCAAATTCTTACAGTTAGATTGAACCAATAATCCACACTTGCAATCCACATTCCTACACCTTTAATAGTGAGAAAAGGTTTACTACAAAATATTTTAAATAATTCATATATAATCTTGTAAATTATGCATAAAGAAGAGGTAAATGACCCCATCAATTTGACAAACCATTATTGACTAAATAATTCAAATTTAGTAAACTAGCATATAATACCACTCATTTGTATATATAAATAAATATCTCCCTCACCCTATCTTTCTTATTTTTCATTTTTAACCCCCTATAGATTACTATTTATATTTTCATTTTCTTCTTGCTTTTTTCATCACTAGTGAATGACTTTAACCAATCAAATATCTATACCAATCAACTCCTCTCTTTAAGTCCTTTATAATCATTTCAAATTTATCTTATAAAACTACCAAAATCATCACAAAAATTGAGGAGGAAAAGTAACGAAAATTTGTCAAACTCCAACTGTCTCTTTCAGTGATTGTTACTGATAACCACCACTACCATTAGACTACTCTTAACATTAGGAGCAAAAGCTCTATGAGGATCACTATCGATTAATAGAAATATAGATTAGGGCTCTAAAACACTTTTTCTTCAATTCATTTAAATCTATTGATAATTTTAGTTTTTTATTTTTATAAAATTTGTTCTACTTATAAAGAGTTTTAAATTGGTATAAAAATTATTGAATTTTAAAACTAAAAAATATTTTGATGAGTTGAAAAATATTCCGATCGTCGAAGATACTCTTCTGACAATCTTTCAACAACTTTTCACAAAAATTTTGAAAAATGTTATAAATTATGCTGATCATTTTTCCCTTAGAAATTATAGAAAATTTTCTAATGACTTGTGAATTAAAAATCATAAAAAGTTTAGGCCAGAATAAAATAAATAACCAAGTTGCATAATTTGATCATCCTAATAAACCTAATAAGCCCTAAGTTGTTAATTAAACCCAACAACATGTAGATGCCATTGATTATGATATTTGTTTCCTACTTTTGATATGTCAGAAGTGGGATCCATATCATGAGGCTTTGATAGAAAAGCAAGTTTATATTTACTTACTGATATGGAATCCACACCAACCTTGAACATGGTTTAATGTTGGATAGGAGATGACATTCTAGATTGAGATGAATGCCGTGTTCATATGTATGTGCATATGCATATGGTATAATAACAATATATATATATGCTAGTATCTACATATACACGATTTATATATGCACACTTATTTGTGTAATAATTATCGCAAAATGCATATGATTATTATTATGATATATAGATATATATACATACGAGTTTGGGTACTTAGGACATATTGCACGTATCTAAATCATTCTATGATTAAGTGCTTACTTTATGGAATTGTGTGATTGATATTTGATTATTGTTTAATGTGTTTGATTGTAATTGTGATTATAGAGGAGAAAAACTCTGTAGGACATGCTACTTAATAGGTATGCATTAGAACCAAATATGCATTGGTATTGATCATGAGAGATATTATATTTCATGATATTAAAACATGATACGATTCAATCCTGGTTGCTGTTTGATTTCTAATTAGGTCTTTGTTTGATATAGGATATGGAAGTGATTTTATTTTAAGATGCATTGAGTGCAAGCTAAACTGTTAGTGATACTTGGCTCCTTGTAACTCCTATGACTTAAGATTGTCTTATGATTATTACAAGTATAGGTATATGACTAGGCCATTAATGATGCTTAACTTCCTATAGTTATTCGAGGTTTAGTACTGTAAGGATTACCCTTGGAGACTAAGATCCTATAGATACTCCTTTTACATGATTAACTGTACATTATATGTGACTTATCATGTACCATGTATGTGTGTATATTGTAGTATCGATAAATTATTGAGTGCGATTATGTTATTGGGTATTGTAGGTTGTTATAAGCTTACTTAGTGCAGTTAGACTCTTCTTAACCCTATTTTTTAGATCAGTCACCATCAACTTTGTAGCAGTGACTTTCAATAAGTGTCGGCTGTAGCATACCTACCTCTATATATGCTCCTTATTATCTTTTACTTGTACTTGTACCTTGGCATTTGTAGTGACATGATTTATTATTTGGGTTAACCATATTTGTAGTCCTAAACCTTTTATCGTTTTCTCAATTGAGTCCTATACCTTTGAAATTTTCTATTGAAGTCTTATACCTATGCGAATTAATCAAAAGCAGTCCTTATAGGACTTAATTGACAAAATTGTGAAAGGTTTATGATTTAATTGAAAAAATTATGAAAGGTTTAGGACTACAAATATTCTGAATAACCCTATTTGTAGTCTTAAACCTTTCACAATTTTTCAATTAAATCTTAAACCTTTAATAATTTTTTCAATTAAGTCCTATAAAATTGTCTTTGATTAATCTGAATATGTATAAGACTTTAATAGGAAGTTTTAAAGATATGGGACTCAATTGAGAAAATGGTGAAAGGTTTAGGATTATAAATATGGTTATCCCTATATTATTTTTTAGTAGTAAATTTCTTCTGCACTATCGTGCTATTACTCTGCATGTTCTTACACGTGTCTGTGTTATTGTTTTATTTTCCTTATAATTTATGTATATTTTTACTGTTAATAGTCAAGCTTACGTGTGATGTGACGAGTTTGGCTCTCAAGTTTCACATGCCAATCACGCAGCTGATTAGGATTACGAAAAGGTTGGTATTAAAGTATTAGGTTACACTACTTAAAGCCTAAAGTATTATCTTACTTATTACTATTGATATATAGGAATTTAATCTATCTTTAAAACAGTTTCATTAGTTAAAATATTAATCTATTCTAATAGGTAGTACTAACCTTTTCTTTTCTTTCTTTTCAACACTAGTAGATGCGTGTAATTCCTCCTATGACTCCACTAGAAGGCCTACGATAAGGTTTCGACATAGGATGAGGTTCCTATTCCTACAACATCACCTAGGAGGCGAAGTAGGCATAGAATGGTTAGATCCTAAAAGACATATATAAAGGAGTTAGAGGTGTTATGGAGAGTGTTTTAGGCACCTGAATTTAACATGAAAGTGTTCTCTAGTAGGATAGAAGCCAACAATGCTATGTTCTAAGACTTGATGATGATGATGCAGTAGTAATAACAATAAGTTCGACATCAACAGTAGCCCCTGAGAAAGAGAGGTTAGATATATAGTTGTCAATGATGTATTCAAGATTTAGTTTGCTAGAATTAGATAGAACCAAACTTAGGGAGACCACTAACTTTTTTTATGAGGTGGAGATGTTAGGTAGGAGACTACACTATTTTGATACATAGCTAGTGGGTTTAGTGTAGATGTCTTTGCAGAGAGTAGCTAAGGATTGGTATCAAGACCACATCTTTTTATGCTTGGACTTTGTGACTTGGTCACAGTTTAGGAAGAGGTTCACGAACCATTTTCTCTCCTTCTTAGCTCAAGAGACACTCAGGTTAGAGTTTCTAAATCTACGTCAAAGAGATAGAATAGTGAATAATTACATTACCGACTTTATCTGAGTGAGCCGATATGCCCTGAAAATGATATAAAATGAGTTAAGGAAGAATAACTAATATGTACTATGGTTGGAACTCCCTTTTGTTAGTATGATTATGAGTTTTCGAGAGAAGTTCTCAATGTTAGTGGATATAGATAAGTAGTTAAAGAGTATCCTTATAGAGTAGGGTACCTTGATTAATGGAGAATATAGCAAAAATCATTCAACTGGATCTTCCAACTCTAATGTCCTCTCATTTTTCCCATTCTTCAAGTCATTTAAGTTTAGATTCCTTAATATCACCAAGAAAACGGAGTTCTTTGAAGGAAATCTACAAAAGGATTAAATGTTTTAGATTGCACTTATGTAAGAACCAACTTGCCTTGAAGATGTTGCAAAGATTAAAGAATTGCATGATGCTATAGATGAAGAAACGAGAGCTATGGAGAAACATAAGACTTAAAAGCCTGTTGATTTAAAAAATGACAAGAAGATTATTGGTCTGAAGTGTTTACAAGCTCAAGCTTAGAACTAATGCTCAATACAAAAATATAAACAAGGTTAGTGGCTCGATGGTATATGAAAAGAAAAGGGATTGATTTTTGAAACTTATGCTCCTATAGTTAAATTTGATACCATTCGAACTATTTTGACTATCATTGTAAAATGTAAGTAGACTGTTTATAAATTTATTGTCAAATCAACCTGTTAAATGGGGTTTTAGATAAGGAAGTTTTTTTTATATATAACAACTAGTAGATTATAAAGTTAAAAGAAAAGAAGATAAAGTATATCATCTTAATAAGGTTTTAAATGGCCTCAAGCAAGCAACCTAGAGTATAGTACTCAAGGATTGGTAGGCATTTAAGAAAATATGAGTGGTAAAAAAGTGAAAACAAGCCAACTTTAAATGTTAAAACTAAAGAAATAATTGAGGTGCTTATTATCTCTCTCTATATAGATTATTTATTTGCACTGCCAACAATGTTGCTTTGATAGAAGATACTAATAGGCTTATGTGATTAATGAATTCAAAATGATTAATTTAAGATTAATTAGTTATTTTTTAGGGTTAGAAGTTAGACAAAGTAGGCTTGAATTTTCTTACATTAATAGAAGTAAGTGAAAGATTTTCTTCATAAGTGGTAAATGCAAGATAGTAATCCTGTAAAAATTCCTCTTAATACTAGCCATAAGTTTAATTTAGAAGATGGTGAAGAAAAATTTGATGCTCATATTTACTAGAGTTTCATTGGAAGCTTATTACATTTAACTAACAGTCAACTTGATACCATGCAAACAACTTATATATTATCTTAATTTATGCAAAATCTAAGTACAATTCATTATAGAGTGCCTAAAAGAGTGATGACATACATGAAGGGCACGAGTTCTTATAGCCTTTGGTATTCTAATGCTAACAACTTAAGTTGTGTAGGTTTTCTCATAGTGACTTAGGCAAGTTCTATTATTGATTAAAGTATCCTAATGCTAAAAACTTCAAGTTGTGTAAATTTTTTAATAGTGATTTATGTAAGGTCTATTAATGATAGAAGGAGAATGAGTGATTATATTTTTAACTTAGGGTCATAGTGCTCTTTATTGGAGTTATAAAAAATAACAATGTATTATTTTCTCTTTATTAGAAACTAAGTAAGTAACACTTCTACCTGATTTAAATTTCAATTCCCAATTTACAACAATTTCCAAATTGTAACAACCTTAATTCCTCAATTCAATTCCCAATTCCAACACAAACCATAAATTCACAATTCAATCATAATTCAATCTAAACGCTCTTTATAATAAATCCAATAAATTAAAAGGAATTAACTTTAAAAAATAGAAATAATCATTAATAAAATTCATGATTCCTAAAGTCAATAACTCTAATATCTAACCAAAACATATCAACAATCTCCACTATATCGTAATCAAAGAACAATAAAAATTTAACTAAAGCTGATTCCTATGGTATCCTACGACAAACTGTCCCACTTGAACTATCCACCAACATATAACTTAAAAATTGAAATGCTTTAAAATCTACTGAATATCTCTTAAAAAATTTAATGGATAAGGAATGAGTTGTCAATTTAATAAGAGGTAATTTGAATATACCCATCATACAACACATAATACATATAGGGATAAAAGGAAACAAACATATAGGGATAAAAAAAACAAATATAAACATCGCATTATAATTCATACTGTAATTTTCATCCAGTTGCATTTATTTATTATTCTTAATCCATGTTTTCATTTTTAAAATTTCCTCTTAGTTCTTTTCTTCAACTTTTATGACTCTTCTTAACTTAGTAGACTTATATCTAATGATCTGTCAGTAACTAGACTATATAGAATACTTCCCACAATTAAAAATATTATGAGCATTCTCACTTCTAGAATATCGAATCTCATCAAAATAAATCATACATGACACTCCCCACTTTTGGAAGTGTCACAAGTATCTCGGAATACCAACATAAGTCACAAAGGATATCCCCACTCTTGAAATACCCCGGCACGTGTTTAATAATCAATCTCATATCTCATCGCGTAAATATTAAGATCATCAAATATAAATCTATCAAGGAAAGCCATTAACTAAGATTTCCTTATAGTTCCTTAATGTTTCACAAATTCACTATTAAAATTGTAAGCCCTATGACATCCAAAATGGGGAGTGAATTGAGTGTTTAAAAAATTATTTGCAAATCAAAATACTTTAAACATATTAGGCTAATTTCAATTAAATACAATCTTTAACAAATATTCAACTTAAATGATATGCCAATCTTTATGCCAATATTAAACAAATTCAATCAATAATAAAGCAAACACCAATGCATAAATATAAAGAGGTAAGGAAATAGATGAACACCAAGATTTATAGAGGTTTGTCTATCCCAAAGATAGACTACGTCCTCTTTCCAAATACTTGTTGGAAATCCACTAACAACTAACCTTACTTTAAATGGGTGAAGAGTTAGCCTTACAACAATCTTGATTATAAGGCCAAGAGGAACCTTTATAACAATCTTAATTATAAATCTAAGAGGAACCTTTACAACAATCTTGATTCTAAGGTCATGAGGAACCTTTATAATCTTACTTTAGGGTGAAGAGTAACCCAATCCAATCTTGTTCTATGATCAAGAGAAACCTACACATCAATCTTTACAACTCAATCAATTTTCACAAATTTTATCCCTCAAATCAAGCCCTAAACTTAGGCTCCCAAAGCCTTTACTCAGGCTTATATGGCTTATCAAAAAAACTTGACCAAAATCAATTCAAGAAAAGGCCTCAAATGCAACCAATATAATGCTTGTGCTTATGTAATGCCTAATGTACATACAAGGCCTAAAGCAATTCAATTCAGAATCAACTATTAATGCAATTCAAGTATTATTTAACACAGGTCAAGAGAAACCTATCTAATCTATTTTAAAGTTAAAGAGTAGCCTATCAGCTCAACAATAATCAACACAAACCAATTCCCCTTTCTCTGTTTATAAGTCAAAAGGTAAAATCTTACGGTTTTTGAAAACAAAAAAGGTTTCATATCTTTTCATTTCCAGTCTAGATAACAATGATGATGTCATTGATTACCAGGATGCAAGTTGAAAAATTAGTATACAATAATAAGGAAGATAAAAGTAAGATGTAAAGCACCAGATGAGGGAAACTGATCATCAAACAAGTACACATCCAAGTGTTTTTAGTCAAATTCTGTCACACTGCATGAACTGATCCAAACGGCACGTTGATGAAAACCTAGCTTAAGAACTGATCCAGAGCAGATATAAACCACAACATGGGAAGAAAATCTATCAAGAACACATGTAGCAGCATTATATTACAACTCTTTCCAGGTTTTCATTCACTGACTGGGAGATCTCTCTCCGTTTTGTTCCCTACGATATTCATCATCATTCGGACCATCACTTCAGTTTCTCGGGCTACGGCTTCGGCTCAGGCCTCGGTTCTCAACAGGGCTTCCACTTTGACCCCTATTCGGAGTTTGACTGCGGCTTCTTGAGCGTGAGTATGACCTCTCTCTGCTATACCTCCTGTCTTGTGGAGAAACAGATCTGTCTCAAGATCAAACAGACACAGACATATTAGTAGATGAGACATTAAGCAATTCACAAACAAAACTGGCATAAATAATGTACATTTCACCGGACAATCGCAAACTGGTGATTGGCAGATATCAGAAGGCAGTAATATTGACCAACGGGAAGTAGATAAACTCAGGAACAAACTTAAACAATCAAGTTTCACCAAGAAAATAGAGAAAAAGGAAAGACAGACAGGAAAATTGCTGACGCTCATAACAAATTGTCAAGTTTCAGCAGCATTGATAAGGAGTTGAAAACAGTTTCATCTCTTGCTTTTGCATGACACCGTTTTAAAAGTATTAAAAATGCTTCCAAGGCAAACTTCAGATTACCTAGTTTAACATGAAAATAAAACAAAGCAAAGGTGACTTTATAGATGGCCATGTTTAGGTTAATTCTAACATCAACAAGAAAGAGAAATAAACACTTATTGTCTTTACAATGGAGGCTAATGTTTGGTGCAAAATGGTGTAAACATGAGATGCTATAACATCAGGATGCTGAATTTAGTACCGAGTGCACTACACGCAAAAAGTGATGATACAAGTTTATCAAATTCTTCCATTAAAATTCATATAGGGAAGAATAGATTAAGTGAAAGTCAGCCAAACCAATAAGAGCCCATTTCTAGAGAAATATTTTACCATAACCTGGAAAACGCTTGATAAAAACTACATACTGGTTAAGTTGCATAAAAACTGCTAACTACTAAAGCATTATGATTGGAAATTAGCTCCTGTCTTTAGCATGTACAATGTCCATTGGATGCTCAACTACCAAACAAAATGGAAGTATGAATGATATACCTTGAGTAATGACCTCTTTTGGGAGCAGGAGAATAATATTCCTGACTTCGGGATCGAGACCTTGCAGGACGTCTAGGAGAACGAGAATAGCGAGCAGGAGACCACCTTCGATCACGAGGTCTACCCCGGCTACATTTACATTTATGACGTGTTAAATGAAAATTCCTTTCTGGAAGCCAGAAAAAGATGAGGGACCATGAAAACAGTCTAGAAAAGTAAAAAAAAAAAAATATCAACAGTCTCAAACAAGGCGTAATCGTCAAAATACATCTAGGGTTGTCTAAGAATCCATAAGGCTCTTGATTTTGAAATTGCTACCATACAACAGCTGACTAATTTCAATCTTCAAATGCTAGTTTCCAATAGTAATGTCTAGAAAAGAGTCCATGCAATTGAGATCGAATACATGATATTGAGCGAAATAAGTAAACACTAAAACATACCTCGTTCGTTCCCTTGCTCTCATCTCAATTGGTTTCTTCCTGTTCTCCTCAGCAAATACAACAGTCAATTCACGACCATGAAGAACTCGGCCATCCATGTGACACTTGGCCTCAGCAGCATCATGGGGATCTGCATACTGGACAAATCCAAAGCCACGTGGTTCCCTGCAAACATTACATGGACAGGAAAAGAGTGAAAAAAAGGGGTTTCATAAAAGTGACAACCAAGGGCATGGACTGTCTGCAGCAAAAACCTTGTGCCAATGAAATTCACCTACATAATCCCCAGCATATGAAGGTCATTGTAAGCATTGAAAAAGCAAGCACTGGGCTGCTGACCTTGCAAGTGTCAGTTTAAAGATGACTTGAAATTCTTCAAGACTTGGAACATCTTCAAAATGTATTCAAACTCAACTTCCTTCCAATCTTCACTACCATTAACATCATCTTCAAAAGAACTCTAATTACTCGAATGATGTCTTCAAAACTCTTAATCACTGTTAAATCTCAAAAATTTCAATTAAGAGACTGAACTTGCGAGAGCAATGAGAATAACATGAAGAGAATGTCCCATCATAATAACAGAAGTTTGGGGGATCTAGCCTACTATTGGTTGATGGAAACTCTAGAGCACACTTCAAACCAAGTACAAATCATAATCAGAAGAACCAGGGCATCAGAAAGTTTGAGCTCGGAAACTTTAAGAACGAGGACATTTTAGACAAAATGACTTCAAGCTTGTAAACTCCTCCAAAACTGATGGGCTGATGGAAACTATGCTCGGACCCTATGCTAGATGGAATCAAGATAAGCTTAAAACTTGAATTTCACTGATAAATCTCAAAAACTTCAATTAGGAACCTGCTTTATGAGAACGATGAGAATAAAATGAAGATAGTGTCCCATCACATGAGCAGAAGCTTGAGACTTAACGATTTTCTTCAAAATTTTTATTTCATTGTTACATCTCAAGAACTTCAGTTAAATGCCTGAACTTGGAGAAAAAGAAGAAAAACGGAAGACAACGTTAAAAGGCTTGGGGAAAGGTTCTAGCCCTGCAGTGCCTGATTAATAACAAGTCATAATTTGTAAGAATGCAGGACATCAGAGAGTTTAAGATCAGAGACTTTAAGTGCAAAAAAATTACATAAAAAAACTTAAGTTTGGAACGCTTATAACCTTGTTTAGCAGAATCGCGAAGAATTCAACTAGGCATACATGTCAACAAGGGCTTTTAAAAAAACAAATGCCACAGTCGAGCTTCACCAATTCTTTACTTTTCCAAAAGGAAAAAAGGGAGGGGGGTTTGATGACTCGATAAATACAACTATTAGCTTCATAAAATCCAGAAAATAGAAAACAAGGGAAATAATCCCAGTTCAGTAAGAAAGAATCAAGAAAAATAACCGAATCTCATCGAAAACATGCATGCATCCTCACCCAGTATAATAATCCCTAGGCAAGTAAATATCCTTGACAGCACCGAACTGTTCAAAGGGCCTCCGAAGATCCTCTGGCCTGAATTTAAAAAAATCAGATAAAATACAGTAAAAAATCCACAAGAGACAAACTAAAAATTGAAAGTTCAGACAAAAAAAAGGGGTAACCTGCAGTCATGACGAAGATTGCGAACAAGAAGACTAGTCGGGAGATCCCTACTCCTGCCACCATAACGACCCCTAGGGCTAGGGCTCCTCCCTCTCCGGCCACCGTAACCTCTCGGCGGAGACGGCGTGTAACTCCTTCCCCTCATTTAATCGACTCCAAAGACAAAAAGAAGGAATGCTCTCTACAAACAGAATCCAACAAAACAAGAAAGCAATATCAGAACTTGATGGCTTGGGGCTGATTATAATCTTAAGAGAGAGCGTTAGAAAGACAAAAAAAACCAACTTGAAGAGAGAGAACTGAAATTAGGGTTTTTGAGATGGCGAATCCACAAAAGTAGAATGGATAACGTTTAAAAAGCGGTTCGTGAATTTAACTTTTGGTTCGGGTCGGGTACGTGAGGGTTACAGGCGGTTATCAATGTTTAGTGATGACATCACTGTTTTTTTTTTATTTTGTAATTTTATAATTATTTATGGCTTATATTACTAAAAAGGAAATTTAGTTTTTTTAAAAAGCAAATTTTTTGGCCCTCTTAGAATTTAAACCCAAATAGAAAATTATGTCTTAGACATTCTTTGTTTAATGAAGTACATAATTATATGTAAAAAGGAAATTTAGTTGAGAATTATAAAAAATTACAAAGAAAAAGCTATTTAATAGAACCTTATTATAAAAATTAATTTAATAAATAATAATTAAATATAAAATATATTTTAATTTTTATATCATAATAGTTATATATATTTTCATATTAGTTAATAAATTTAATAAATTTATATAAATAAATTTATAGATTGTGTTTAAAATAAAAATAGAAGTAATATTAAATAAAATTTTATTCTTAAATTTTAGTAAATTTTTAATGACATTTTTTATAATTTAAAATTTTATATTTTATTCAAATAATTTTCTTTTTAATTCATTTAATTTAATAAATATTTAACAATTTAATTAATATTTAAATTATATCATTCAGTTTATTATTTAATCATGTAATTTTAATGTTAAATAATATAATTTAAAAATTTTATATATTATTTAAATTATTTAAGTATTTTTACATAAAATTAAAGTTTTCCCCAAAAATTACAAAATTTTAATTAAAAATGTTTAAGTTAAATTACTAAAATAATATGCATCTTGCAATGTCAAGTGGCACTGGTGCCAACTTTGGTTCAATTGGTATAACCATTAGATTCCGGGTCGGGTCTACCAAGCAATTGGGAAGAATCTCTATAAGTAGCTCCGAGACCCCCTTCTTTCTGGGTTCTTTTCTCTTCAGAAAGGCTTGCGTAATCTCCAGGGTAAATCCAGTATTTTGACGTTTATAGAATTGTTATAGTTATCAAAGTTTCCATTTTTTAGGTTAAAGTTCCTTTCTTTTGATTGTCGTGGTTCTCGCTGTTGAATTATTTGTAGGAAGTACTAAAAATCCATCGTTCTTTTTATCATTTTTCAATTGAATTGGCTCGATAAGGTGATTAGATTAAGTGGGTTTCAGCTCCTTGCTTACTTGATATTGGCTTTGCGATTGTTTTCTGATTTCAGAAGGTTGATTGCCGAAAAGAAAACAAAATACTGCAGAAGGAGAGTAAGTAAGGATTTTTCCTATATATGTCTACGAGCTTTTATATTGCTCATTTGCCATGTTTTTCATTTTTGTTTATATGATTTGCGATTATTTTTCCTGATAAAAGCGAAAGATCGGATTTTTTCTCGCACCCTGTTCTCCATTTATCATACATTCTTCAGAGAATACTCTGCTTAGTATAACCGAATAAGGGAAGAACAAACTATATTTTGAGCATGTTGAGTTTTTTATTCCTTTTTTTCTGTTTATAAGTTTGTCATTGATAAGGTGACAGGTTTTACAAATAAGACAGCCTTATTGTGAGAGCTTTCTAATAATGTGTTCTTTGTTCTGCGTTTTAATATTTAGGGGACAGATTTTGTCTCGATGGAGGAACAGTTTATTCTAAGAGTTCCACCTTCTGTTGCTGAACGGTTGGATCAGCTATTGAGTGAAAATGCCTCTTCTTCTGAAGAACAATTAATAGATTTATCATTTTCCGGTGAGATTGTTATCATGCATGTTTTTGAAGGAATGATGCATGTTTTAGTGTTTCAAGTTTGGTTCATGCCGTCATCACGAGATTTATTGACTGTGTAAAAAATGATGAAAAGCTGCCAGTTAGTATATGAATTTTAAGGGTGTGTAGAAGTCATGTTCATTTATATTTGGCTGTCAAGTTAACGTGAGCAACATACTTGGATATTGTGTGCAAATATCTTCTGCCATCTTTTTCAAGTCTCCTGGCTGCTTATCACATGAAATTGGATGTTGCAGAGGATGGGAGGAGCGGCACTTTTGTCATTGGCGATGAGCATTTCCCTGCATCT
This sequence comes from Pinacopodium congolense, assembly GCA_028565735.1. NCBI lineage: Eukaryota > Viridiplantae > Streptophyta > Magnoliopsida > Malpighiales > Erythroxylaceae > Pinacopodium > Pinacopodium congolense. The sequence continues at coordinate 289,902 of JAOXYD010000003.1, read as the reverse complement.
CTCTTGGATCTTCCTTGTGTTGTGGAGTCCTTTAAAACATATGATGATTGTGCACTAGTGAAAACTGCAGACATTGGTCAGGTTGAGATTGCTTTAACCATTAGAAAATTTTAAACTGCATGCTTTTGTATAATTGATTACTTACACTAAATACTGGGTTATCCAGATGATTATGGTTAGAGAGCAAGGTGATAATGCTCCTGAAGTGGTCGAGTATAGACATGGTCTTACTCCTCCTATGAGGGATGCTCGAAAGAGAAGATTCCGTAGAGAGCCGGACCTAAATGTACTGAGTTATCTCTTTATGTCTAAGAAGATTTTGATACATTATCTCAAAATTTTAATTTTCTTGAAAAAATAAAATTATAATATAATTTTATAATCATTACAAATGAGTGTCTGCAGCTACAAGCACATGAATATGCTTAATGTGAGAAAAAGCTGCATTTAGTTAGCAATTAAATGTTAAATGCACAGTCTTTATTAGTTTGCAAGTTGCATAATGTTATAAGTGGTTCAGATTGATTGCCACATAACTGATTGTGCTATGATGCATTCTACAGCCAGAATTTGTCCAACGAGTGGAGAAAGATCTGCTGAACATCATGACAGGTGTAACAGTGGATAATGCTGATATCCTTCTAATGATGGATCGAATTTCTTTGTTATTTGGTAGGCACAAAGAGAAACAAATGCTGTTAACGTTTTATGTTGCAATAGGTTTAGGCATTTAAGAATTACTTAATCATGTGATTGTGTGAATGAGGCTGGCATTCAACTCAAATGTTTGCTTTAGCTAAATGACAGATGTTTCTTGTAGAAATGGCAATAGAAAATCTATAGTATGTAAAGGCCATACATCAGAATCAGGTTCTAGTAGCATAAGAGGCTTCCCTGTGGCCTTGCAAACCGTGAAGTTCTTCTGACCTGTTAAAATATAGCCTTAGACAGGTAGCTCTTGTGTTGATTGGTACAACATAAACATTATATATGAAAAGTGGCTCTGATTACTTAAAATGTTAATGGTAGAGGATGGGACAACAAATACTGCCCTTCATGTGATATTTTGATAAGTGTCAAAATTGTCAAGTGGGATATCTGTAGTTCATGAATCCATTCCATTTTTATTTGCTTGCCAAAAAATCCTTAACTGATGCCTACATGCTGAGGAAGATGGTGATCAAAATGCACGCAGGGCAAATAAGAAAGCTGAACCTTCACCCGCAGCCAAGCCTGATGCTCCAGAGGTTGTAGCTAATAATGAAGAGCCAGATAGAAGCGACTCCGATGAATCTGATGATTCCATGTGATTTACTTCCTTCACGTTACATTGGAAAAATGGAAACATGCAGCTGAAGAGAAAACTATGATGGGATAAGAATCACCTTCCAAAACTTCCCATTTCCATTCTGGCGCTTTGAGTTCAATTCTTTGTTGTATTTCTGAATGATGATCTGTAGCTTTTATGGGATCACATAGATCAACAAAAGGAAACTGGAATGTAAATCTTTCATGTATAATAATAGTATGAATAATGGTTGCTTCATGATTTTGAATTGTTCCCTATAATCCAATAACACAGTGTTATGTTCTAACTTGAAACAATCTGCTAAGTACTGCTCATTAGTGTCAGGTTCCAAAATGCAGGCTGTTAAGACCTCTTCTTCATTGCTTGTTTACACTATCAAATCAGGCCTTGCTCTCTCTATTCATATTTGCACTTCGGTCCTATTGGGCTGGTTGGCCAATCTTTGCAGAGCACAAAGTGTTTTTAGATTCTACTGGTATGGAATGTGAAAGCTATTAAGGTATGTCACATCCAGCTAATACCTACGAATTACATGCTGGACAATCTTATCTTGTCTGAAACACTTTTTAAAGACTCATTTGATTCAGTTTTTTTATTCCGTTTTCTATTTCTCTTTTTTCAGACACAAAACCAATGTAAATTATTTCCATTGATTTCTGTGTTTTTCATTAGTTTTTGTATATTTTTATGCATCGTTTTCTTCTTTTTTTGTGTTTAAAAAACAAAAACAAAAAATCATAACCATAACCAAACCAAACAACATTACTTTCCATGTGCTCCATGCCCTCCGTGTCTTATTATTGAATCCCAGATCCAATTTTCTGTGGTACCATAAGCTGCTTTTAGTTCAATAATGCGCTATTTGTTAGGTCAACTTGTATCCCTTGAATCCCTTAGCCCCTAGTTGCCATTAAATTTTGGTTTTTGAACTCCAAGGCCAATGCTCACATGGGGAGAAGTTTTCTTCACCTAGTTTCATCTTAAGTGAATTCAATACTGAAAACTACTTAAAGACTCTGTAGCATAGCAGTAGCTTGGTGTTTTCCATGTAATGTTGTATAATCAAATTAATCATGCAATTTGAGGTATATTAATGGTAGTGCTATCCATTGGAGTATGGTTGGTGGTGTAGATTAGGTGCCAGCTTTGCTCAGTAGGTATGTCTATGGCCATTAAGTCCCAAATCACATCTTTTTGGTTATTGACATTCTAGCTGCCAATCAGACTGAATTTTAAAAGAAACGTTGGTGAACTAGGGTTCTTAAATAGGTAGGGTTTAGGTCAGTTTGGTGACGGTGGAAACCCTAAAATGATCAAGCCCTTCAAGGCAATATCTAGTAACATAAAATTGAAGTTATCTGCAACATTGCTGGTAATGCATAAAAGGATAAGATTCCACATTCCCATTAATTTTTAGAACAAATATTCTTCAGCTTACAATGGTATAAATGATCATGCCTTGGTAGAAATCTTCAAGCTTCCACTTCCACTTCCACTTGATAATGAAGTGGGGGTAGCTTATCTTAATATGCTTACAACATTATTAAAGTGCAAGTACCTATGCTTGACTTGGAATATGCACCAAACTTACCTTCCACTTCACATTCTTGGTCATTTTTTAGAAACCAAATTTGAAGTTAGAATATCACAAATTTTGTGACTTTTTTCTTTGAAGTGTGAATTACTACAGAGAAGAAGGTCATCAACTCCTTTTTTCAAGGGTTGAACGTAATTTATGTGGCAACTTGCAGCCAACTGTATGTTTTCTACTTTTAACCCAAACTTGAATCAAGTTATATTTGCCAATCTTTTGGGTTGGAATCCATTGACACTTTAAAAATGATTGATTGCAAGTGATAGAAGAAAAAAAGGGAAGTATTAGTTGACTCTAGTTATAACAAGTTGAAAATTTTTAATGCTACAAAAGGTAAGTAACATTTGAATCCCAAGTTTTCATATCTTAATACCATATGGTTGCATCAAACATTTATTTTACTCTGCTTTTCAAAACGGATACTTTGCCCATCACGTGAGAATAAATATGCACTAAATGATTCTGATCAAGCTATGTTTAATCGACATATTAATAAATATTTGATTGATTGGTTCGATTTTTCTTTAATGAAATGAAAATTGAATTCACGTAATAAAAGAAAGGTTTTCCATTTCTTAAGCAATATACATGCATATCATTAGTTTTTCTCTATTATAAACTATAGTTTTGGACCAAAGGAAGGAGAAGATTATTCTAATTAAAACTTATATGGGATTTGTTAGATGAACAAATGTGAGACCAAGACAAATGTGGTATTTGGAATTGAGACCAAGACAAGTCCTTCAACAGCTTATGTCCAAATCAAAGATGATGTCTGAGACTTGAGAGGGTTGAGTTGAATATATTAGTTGGTCAGTTTCTTTTTTATTTTTCATTTTCCCCAAATTTCAATATGAACAAAGTTAAAGACTGAGAAATTAAATATAATATGCAATGAATAGTGGTAGGTTGACTTGTAATGGATGGGACCTGGTGGCCTTTTAATGACCCTTTTTTTTCTCCTCCTACCCAAAAAGAAGGGGAAAACAATGACTAATGATGTTTCCTTACAATTTTCAAGGATGTTCCCATCTTTTTGTCTCATGTTTTGGCAATTTGGATTAAACTTTGACTGCAAGCTGTCTGCATGGAAAATTACACTTCAATTCATGGTAGCCTTGCTTGACAAGTTCCTCAGCAATAAGAGCTTGACCATTTCTCTTCTTTACTTGGAAGATTGAGAAAGAAAAGTTGGGGTTGGTGGGATTAATATCCATTTTAATATTTGAATATAGTTTTTAGGTAAATTGAAAAGACAAACAATTTTCATCTACTTATAATTACTTGAGAGGACAAATTATTTAATTTGAATTTTAACGTTTTAAAAAATATTTAAATTAATCTCTAATATTCTAAAAATATTTAAATTAAACTTTAAATTAACAATGATTTAAGATTCAATTTGAATATTTTAAAATATTATGATTTAATTTGAATGTTTTTAAAATATTATGATTCTATTTAAATACTCTTAAATATTAAGGGGATTTTTATTTTTGATTTTGCCTTTATATTTCTGTTTTTCTAAACACAAAAAAAAGACAATAATAAACAAATATAGTACAAAAAAAGCATAAAAACAAAAAAAAAAAGACATACAAAATTTTCATAAAAATACACAACAACAATAATAAAAAATAGAAACAAAAAACTAAATCAAACGAACTTTAAGATTTGACTTAAATTTAAAGGCAAACGATAGAGTTCAAATTGTCTTTTCTACCTTAAGACTAACTAAAACTTGTCATGAACCTTATATTTAGCAAACATCTTTTGAAAAAACTAAGAGATATATGTGACTGATCAGCCTCCTTTCTTAGAATTCAAAGGTCTATGAAGATTTAATGCCAAATCTAAACATCAAATTACTATTTGAACTGGATTAGACTTGGACCTAAAACACATTAGAATTGACCCCAACATTCAAAAGCACAGACTCCTCTCCCCACCAGATAATGACTATTATTAACCTGAGCTGTTCTCATTAAAGTCCATGGGACCAAATGGTCCCTCTCTATTTGAAGAGGGCATTTGCTCTAGTCACCCTCAATCCTATCTTGAGTAAGCAAAATGGACGGTGACGATGATGGTGATGGCTCCTTACTGTTGGTATGAGCCAGTCTCTCTAAGGTGATTATGTAAGTGCATACATCAACCTATTGGACCTTGAAATTTGGTTCCATATTTCATGTAGAAACGTCCAAACTTTACTTCGACTGACCTAATAAAAACTTGTCAAGTTCTTTGAAGCATACCTAACTTGTCCTTTTAAAGACAATTTCTTCCTTCTCAAGGTTTCGAATTTCGTTCTGTATCGACCGGTACCGGTTGGTACGCCTCGTACCGGCCGACAAATAGAATGGAATATCCGGATTTCATACCGAATTTAAATACTGGTTGGTACTGGAAAAAATTTAAAAAAAAATTGAAAAAAAAAATTTTTTTTTGAAAAAAAGGGAAAATTTTGTATTTTGACATTTTAAAGTTTAAAGTTAAGTTAAAAATTATACAATATAATACATTTATATAC
>JAOXYD010000003.1:268237-284369 GCA_028565735.1 Pinacopodium congolense | reverse complement strand
TATAATACATTTATATACTATTTTACAAATTTTATAAAATTTAAAAATTAATTTATAATTTAAAAATAAATCCGGTATTGGTACCGATATTGGCGGTACCAGTATAGTACCATTTTAAAGACAAATCCAGTATCGGTACCGATACCAGTACGGTATTCAAAACCTTGTTCCTTCTTATTTTAACATAATATTCTTTAATAATAATAAATTATTTTTAAAATTTTTTTCTATTTAAAAGGTTGTTTAGTTCTACCTTTGTTTTTTATTTTTGTTTCATATTTTTTAAACACAAAAATTGATTAAAAAAACACATTAATACAGTACAAAAATCGAAAAAGAAAGCACAATACTCAATATAAAAATACAACAATCATAACAAAAAATTAAAATTCATAACCCAACTAAACATATCCTAAACTCCTTCAAAAGAGTTCCTACTAGACCAATTTTATTCAGTATTACACCAATCCAGCCTCTCCAAGATGGTTTCAAAATTTTAATTTTGTGATGCAATTTTAACCTAGGAAAGATAAGAGTGGGGAAGGGAAAATCAGAACCAAGGTGGAAGAATCCTGATACGTGGACCATTTCCAACGTGGAAGGTAAATTCTCTGGCCACACAAATTTATTTATTTATTAAGGGAATTCGTAGATTTTTTTTACTTCTTCTTGCATTGAATTCTTCAAATTCATGTGCTATTTATTTTTCCTATATGAGATGAGATCAACCACTACGGCTAGTCCTTGAACGACCACGTAAATTCCCGTTCCCCATCTTAATATTATCAAGACTATATATATATATATATATTAAAAGAACTTACAATCATTATCTTTCGAATTTTGCATTTTTTTGAGAAATTAAAAATTTGAACTCTATTAAAATTAACTACGATAACATATATATATATATCAAGGTTTTAAATATCATATCGGTATCGGTATTAAATTTATCTTTAAAATAGTACTATACCGGTACCAGTCAATACCAATACGCTTTAAATAATTTTTTAAAATTATAAATTAACAAATCAGTACGGTCGGTACCGACCGGTATTTAAATTCGGTACAAAACAGGAAAATTCTACTCCGTTTTCCGGCCGATATGACGCGTACCGAATAGTACAAAATGGAATTCGAAACATTGATATATATATATAGAATTTACAACTATTTTCTTTCAAATTCACCATCTTAATATTGTTAAAAAAACCATATTATATATATATAAGAATTTATAATCGTTACCTTTCGAATTCACCACCTAAATATTAACAGGATATTATATGTATATATATATATATATAAAGAGAATTCACAAGCTTTATCCTTAGAATTTGAATTGAAAAATTTTACATGTTCAAGTTTTAAAGTAAAATCCCATTTACGAACAAAATTTCATTCCACAAAATTTGGAAATTGCAACGGTACTTTCATCTCATATGAAAACTCTCAATACTAACCAGAGTAGCACATTGACTTTTCAAAAAAAAAAAGAAAAAGGGAGTACTATATTGTCGACAAAGTTAATTCATAACAATACAAGAGACTACAAATTTCCCCTTTTTTTTTGGATTATAGGATTAAATTTCAAAAACTTCTAAATAAATATATATATATATATATATGTAAAGTTAAAAGTTAACGCGGAGAATCAAAAGTGGGGACGGGGGATATGGAATCCAACAAGAGTCAACACAATACAAACTTGTTCATTAAAAAGTAGTTGACTTTTTAGTTTACTCTTCCAAAATTTGATATATTATTATTATTATATTTATATTCCAACCAAGTTCCCAACAACCTGAAGATGTCTCCTTCAGTCTTCTCTCGTCGGTGCCTCCTCCTAAAAGCGCGTTTTTGGTATGTTGGAACAGTGGGACGGTGAGTCACACCTTTAATGTTACTTCTCTAGTCTGCTGTTTTAAGATAATCTTATTGTATAATATAATATAATATATACTTATTAAATAAAACATTATAAGACACAGCTGTCTGTATTTAACGTGGTCTCCAGCTATGTCTGCCTCTGCTGCTTTGCTTCTCTTCCCATTTTTTTTATTTAAGTCTACTGATTATGTTTGTTATGTACTATGTTTTCACTTACAAGTTCATCTAACTTCATGTAATATTTATGCCATTAATTACTATAGCTAAGAGATTATGTATATAATAGGATTCATGTAACCGGAATTTTTAGGTCAAAAATCAGTTAATCATGCTTGGAGTTTTGCCTACAGAGAATTAGGATTAGAAAACTAAGTGGTCGTTTAGTATTATTATTAGTTGTAGTTTTTAGTTATAATTTTTATATATTTATATTAATTTTTGTGTTTTTTTAAACAAACAAATATTAATTTTTATGTTTTATTCTTTATTTCTGTATTGTAGTAGTGTATTATTTTTTTTTAATTTTTGTATTTAACAAAACAAAATATAAAAACACAAAATTACATCTATACCAAATAAGCTGTAAGAAAAGCAGAAAGTTAAATGAATTTGGAAGATTTTTTATTCTACTACGATAAATCATTTTTGGAATCTTATAAGTTTCACAATGTCTCACTAAAATCGTAGTTTACAAAGTGTATGATCCTGAATAGCCTCTTCATTACCGTAGCTATTTGGCCTCCATTTTATATTATAATATAATGAACTTCTTAAACTCTACTTTCTCGTGAATTAAGCGCTGTTTGGTCTTATTTTTATTTATATATATTTTTATGTATTATATATATTTTTAATGTTTATATTATTTTTAAAATTTTGTATTGTATTTATTTATTATTTTTAAATTTTTTACTATTTTTAAAATTTTGACATTGAAAAAATAAAAAGATAAACAAGTTTTAAATTTATTAGTTTAAGACTCATTTGATTCAACTTTTCATTTTCGTTTTTGTTTTTATTTTAGTATATTTTCATCAACTTTTGTATATTTTTTTAAAATTTTTACTATTTTTAAAATTGTCATACTATATTTATATATTATTTTTAAAATTTACATATCATTTTTTCAATTTTCATATTATAAAACAAAATCAGAAAAAAAAAATTTTAAGCGACATTGGGTTTTATTGTTGGTTGTGATTTTTTATTATAATTTTTATATGTTTATTTTTGTACTTTTCGATTTTTATACTATTTTTTCAATTTTTTAGTTAAAAAAACCAAAAAACTGAAATTAAAAATAAAATTGAAACAAAACTAGCCTCTGCCACCGGATTTTTTTTTCCTGTTTATGTATTAGGTATATCTGCATGTCTTACAACGAGCAGGTCCTACGTGGCCAAAAGAATATCAAGACACGTGGAGAATGATTGTACGGCACAAAGTACCCATCTCAAAATCGTCCATGCATTGAGATCTGAAAATGACAGTTGTACGTGATAAAGCATTTGATTTTAATTTTGATAAATGCTGTATAATGAATTAAATTATTGTCGGCTTAATGGGTCCTCGAGCTTCTCCCTATAAAAAAATAAAAAGATTTAAAGGTTGAGCTTAAAGCTCGAAATAAAGTTCTTTCTTTTACAGATTCAAAACTTGAATCTACAAAGAATTCAACCCAATAAATTTGATAACAAATTACGATGATGGGTTGGCATTCATAGAGCTCTTAGTCAAAATAATAAAAGCTAAGTGTGATCATATTAATATAATAAGGGTAAGATCCAAACTTTTTAATTTCGTATTGGTACCAATTTGAATTTGATACGAAATTAAAATATTTCATATCAGATTTAAATATTAATTAGTACGTATAAAAAAATAAAAATAAAATAACTTTATAAGTTTGTAATTAAATTAAAAATTATATAATAAAATATATTTATAGATTATTTTATAAATTTTAAGAATTAATATAAAATTTAAAAAATATTCAAAATAATATCGGTATTAATTAGTATCGGTACAGTACTATTTTAAAGATAAATTTATATTGATATCGGTACGAAATTTAAAACATTGCTAAGATCATATAATTTAATAGAGTGTTGGCGGTTTTTTCTTTTAGAATAATGCTTCTCTACTCCTGTATTCCCTATATTTGAGAAGCCCTTCAAGTAGGGCAATATTTTTTATGCATATTTATCGTAGAATTTGGCAATTTACCTTAGTTTCTTGAGGTCAAATCAGTTAATCTAATCACGGATTAGGGTGCTTTAATCCCAGACCGTTGAATAGATACTAATCTATTAAAACAGCTGTCATTTTACCTTGAAGAGAAGGAAGTTTTATTTTAATTAATTAATCAAGTACTTTCAGTGTACATTACTTCCCCACAATTTAAATACAATCGGTCGGTTGATGTATAATATATTGGAAATTTGTCTTGTAACACATTGCACATAAAAGGGTTAGGTAAAGGTAATTAATTGGAAAGATTGAATCGGAAGAAAATTGTAATCTCCAAAGAATATGTGGTAGAAATTGTATCATTAATTACACCAATTATAATTTAAAACCACCACATAATTGGTCATTTCCTAGCTAATTGTGGAGTTGCACCGAGGCCTGCTTGTTTAGCCTTTTATTTTTTATTAGTGTTTAAATTTATAAAATATAAAAAACTAAATAAAAAGTACAACTTCTTTATATTTTTAAATAAGTTTTATAAAAATATTTTTACATTAAACAATAGAAATAATTTATTAACTAATACATGTTTTAAAGATATATGAGAGTATTTTTGTTTTAGAATTTATATTTATTTGGTATTTGATGGTCATCATTAAATTAGTTTTTTATAAGAAATCTTAACCAAATTGATTTTTGTTTTTAATTTTTATTATAAATCTCAATCAAACAAAATTTTACTTTTTTAAAACAAAAAATAGAAATAAAACTAAAAACACAACAAAAAAAGAAGAATAAGAGAATTATCTTTTTTTATATAATTATCAAATCATTTTGGGTATGTGTTGATGTATGATCATGATTAATAAATGATATATTAATATACATCTAAAAAGTTTGAATGCTTCTTATTCAATAATAAACTAAAGACAAAGGTTTGGTCTTTGTAAGAAACTTTTTGTTGCTATTAGCCCAAGAAAATCCCCTCTTCTCTCTTTCTCTATCAATATAAAATTTTTCTTTATGGCATACTTGGAAGTTTCTCATACAATATTGTTTGTGATATAAACAACAAAATTTCAACGCCTTAATCACAAAAAGATTCCAACGTGTGCAGCCACAGCATCTATTCCCCAAATACTAAGGCTGGCGTCGGTTTGGCTTTTGATTTTTGAATTTTATTTTTTAATATAAAATTTTTAAAAATAGTATAAAAATTTAAAAAATAATACACTAATATAATATAAAAATAAAAATAAGAAATTAAATATAAACTATTACAAATATACCAAAATTACAAAAAAATTAAAATTAATAATAATACTAAATTGATTACATTTCTTCACAATTACTAGAAAGTTTGTAATGTAGGGCTATTTGAAAAGGTTATGACTTTTGAATTTAGTTTTCAGATTTTTTAAAAATAAAAATTAATAAAGAATATCATAGAAATCGAAAAAACACATTAATACAGCACAGAAATCAAGACAGACAATATAAAAATATATAAAAATATACAAAATTCAAATAAAAATACTACAACAACAACAACTAAAATTTATAACTAAAAGCTCAATCAAACTACTTCTAATTGTTTGGTTATAAATTGATTGTTTAATTTTATTTGTTAGATAAGATTAATGAATGTTGAGATTGTGAGACTAATATAGACTAAAAGCTTATGTTTTTTTTATAAAATTCTCATACCAAGTAAGATGAAATTTTGTGGAAAATTATCTATTATTATGTAATTTATTTTCATATATATATATATATAACAAGAAGCTTGAACCTTGAAGGTTAACTAACGCTGCTAATTACTTGGGGAACACCCAAAAAAAAACAATGACATCATTGGTGATATTGAAAACCACGTCAATCTCACATCGTGTTGGAACTACGCATGATTTTGTTTCGATATTGACTATCACAATTTCTTGGAAAATTATTTTAGAACCTTTCCGTAACTTCTTGAAGTATGAAAACGGCGGAAAACACGATAATCTATACTTTAATCAAATTCCAAGTTATTTTTGCTCACCCAAAAGTATAATTTATATTCAAATATTTTCTTTCCTAAAAATGATGTTACCTCTTCATTATTAGAGTATGATCTAGTCCCTTTATCTAGCACTAAAGGATGTGATAGTGATCCTTACAATCAATACAAGTGAGGATTGTGTTTGTTACATAAAAATTTGAACAAAAGGTGAAATCTTTTTTTTTTCCTTTTTTTGAAAGTTCACAAAAGATGAAAATTTTGATATTAATAGAAGAATAAATCTATACTTGAGTATGGAATATGGAATTGACAGAATCATAGTAAAGGGTGTCCCAAGTTGGAGCCTTTTGGTAAGAAATGGAAACATCCGAGTCAATCTCTCCTACCCCTGCCAGCGGTCCAATCCACGTGGTTGGAAACTACGACTCTTTCTCTCTCTAAACGCACTTTTTATGAACTTTCATTTCCTCAGTCTGGGGTCTGTGTATAAATAAGTGATCGTCAGGTTAGCGATGTTAGCAGAGCTTCAAAAGAGATTAAACCTTTATATATAGAAGTGAAACCCATACCCAGATCGACCCAACCCTTTTAACCCGGATTGCTCTTCCGAATATACAGAAACCATCTCCTCCATTTTTGGGGTCTTATCTCCATAATTCAAGGTAATGCTTCACTATATTGCTAACTTTTCTTGGTTTTGTTTAGTTTGTTTGGTGCTTCTTCTGTTTAGAGTATGGACAGTGGCCTGCAATGGTGGAAGCTTGCTCTTTCGAGTTCTTCCTGGTTTTTGATTCTTTTTGCAGCCACATGAATGTTCTTGTTTTTTTTTTTTTCTGGTTTTGGTTACACTGGAATGTTATTTTATTCTGAATCTTTAGAGATTGTCCCTGTGGTTATGAGTTTGTTAGATCCATTATTTGTTTGTAATGGATCACTTGCATTTGATTCAGGGAATTCTTGGTTCACATAAAAATGCTAGCTTTTCTTGTTTTGGCCATTCTGGGTTCTTTGTTATGGATACTGGAAACATTCAAAACGTGTTTTCCCATTTGGATTCAGGATCTAAGCTACTTAAGAAACTCTTATTGGGTATCCTGCAGATCCATTGTCTTGTTTTATGAAATATTAGTTATATTCTTATGCAGAAAAATTTGAGGCCGCCATAATGAATGTTTTAGCCTGCTTCACTTGTTATATGGTTTTACATGTACAAGAGAAAATAAATGTTTTCTGCAATTGGTTTCTATTATACAGGTTTTCACATAGTGGTCTCATTTAGGAAATTTTCACATTGAACAGACAGAAGTGCTTGTTCATTATCCAACATTCATAATCCATTGAATAAGTTGCCTGGAAAACTGAATTTTTTATGTTTCTGATTCCTTTCAACAGGAAACCAGAATATTCGAATTGCCAGACGTACGCTTCCCTTTCAAATGGGAATTTCTTTTTCATGCCCATTTGCTGAGGACATGGATGTGGAAAATGCCTTAGAATCTGTTAGAGTGAAATCTATTAGCTTTGGAGATGATGAAGTGAAAACTCCTGTACGATCTGTTAGTTTCAGCCGTCAAGATCCAGAGTTGAGGATATTGAAGTCTTTGGGTTCTGGCAAGATGGTAGTAGAGAGATCTATCAGCTTTAAAGGGAGTGATTTTGATAAGCTGACCTCAACAAAACAGATGGGAAGTGACTCCTTTCACCATCATGACTTGGGAACAACAGAAGTTTTGCCATCTTCTGATGCCACCAATCCCAAGCATGAGGCTGCTGTAAAGTTGCAGAAAGTGTATAAAAGCTTCCGAACTCGGAGAAAGCTTGCAGATTGTGCCGTTATTGTGGAGCAAGGCTGGTGGGTTTCTATTGCTGTGCTCATAATTTTTATATTTGCATAACCTGTCAAAAAATGCATTATTGTTATCTAACACAGTTATTGGAAAATGTTTTAGGTGGAAACTCTTAGATTTTGCAGAGCTCAAGAGGAGTTCTGTTTCGTTCTTTGATACTGAGAAACATGAAACTGCTATACAGCGTTGGTTAAGAGCAAGAACAAGAGTTGCAAAAGTCGGAAAAGGTTTATCAAAAAACGACAAAGCTCAAAAACTTGCTTTGCAGCACTGGCTTGAAGCAGTAAGTTTTGTGCAAAGAGGTGCTATAGATATATCCCTATCATTTTTCGCATTCATGCTAATACCAAAATGTTGTGTCTTTTGTGACAAACAGATTGATCCACGGCATCGTTATGGACATAATTTACACTTCTATTATGTTAAATGGCTTCAATCAAAGAGCAGAGAACCCTTCTTCTACTGGTAACTTTCTGACTAGAAATTATTTGTTTCGCTAATCACAAATATAAAATGAATCATTTTTCACGTATTCGCATCTATACTGCAGGTTAGATATAGGAGAAGGGAAGGAAGTTAATCTTGAGAAATGCCCTAGATCAAAACTTCAACAACAGTGCATAAAGTATCTCGGTCCGGTAAGCTTTGCGCACTTTTTGCTCCTTCCCTTTATTATTGATTGACTTAAATGGTTTCACTGATGGATTCTCATTCTTTTATAGATGGAAAGGAAGGCCTATGAAGTTGTTGCAGAAGAGGGAAAATTTGTATACAAGCAGACAGGGGAAATGCTCAATACCACGGATGATGCTAAGTGGATATTTGTGCTAAGTACATCGAAGGTGATGTATGTTGGCAAGAAGAAGAAAGGCACATTTCAGCATTCTAGCTTCTTGGCTGGAGGAGTAACGACTGCTGCTGGAAGATTAATCATTAAAAATGGTGTCCTTAAGGTATAGCTTCAAATACCCATGGTGTTTTAAATTGATGTAATTGGCGTTATAAGTTTATATGTCTGTTAATCTGTCTGTTAATGTTTATTGCTTTTTACCATCTGACAGGCAGTTTGGCCTCACAGTGGTCATTATCGGCCGACAGAACAGAATTTTAAGGACTTCCTTTCATTTCTCAGAGAAAACAATGTGGATCTCTCTGACGTGAAGGTATAAGAACATTTCTCTATATCCTGTTGATATACTTAGAATCCTATTGATAAAGAACCTGAAGATGTTGAGCTCAATAATCACTTTTCTTTGGTTGATTCAGACTAGTCCGATCGATGATGAAGAAGGCGCACTTTCAAAACAAAGAGGTGTTCATGTTAGAAACAGCTCATCCGACGAGGACTTTGACCACATAATTAATCCCTTGGATGCTGCAGAAGACGGTGCCCGAGACTTTACCCCAGGGATCGGTGATTTGGCGGAAAAAGATGCCTCTGATGCAGTGGAACAACTGAAGTCAGACAGACTCTGCAACCTCAGCAGAAAACTAAGCAATCTTGAAATACCGAAAAGAGGTGAACTATTAAAAAAAATGGATGAAGATCGATCTGTTGAACCGAGTGGCAACAGTGACTATAGATATGCAGTTGAGGGGATTTCTAAGGAACAGGATTGCATGGCTCCAAAACAAAATAGGCTTCATGAAAGGCATGAAGGTGATGAAGCAGACAACATCCCTGAAGAAGCAATCCTTCAAAGGATGAACTCTAAGAAGGGAACAAATTCTTATCAGCTGGGGAAGCAGTTGTCTTGCAAATGGACAACAGGAGCAGGTCCAAGAATTGGTTATGTAAGGAACTGTCCCTCAGAACTCCAATTGCAGGCTTTAGAGAAAGTGAATTTGTCCCCAAGAAGTGCTAGCCGCTTGGGAACAAGAAGTACTACTGCACTAAGCCGAAAATTTTCCGTTCCCACAAACTTTTCCGAGGAATTGGCAGCAACCATTGACTCACCACTCCTTGCAGAAAGAAGCTTGTCCTGGAAAAGTCAGTCTGGCCTTTAAACATAATTTCTCCCCATTGTTTAAAGGATACTAATTAAAAGTAGATAGTTGACATGAGCCTGGAATAGATTCCAATTCATTCATTCATTTTTATTATTTTTTTGTGAATACAACAATGGCATAGAAATTCTTTTATCATTCTTTTTCTTTCCCATGTAGCTAGAGATCACTTCAATACATTTCTTTTCTCCATACTTTCATGTTGTACAATATCAGATGAAATTTGTAACATCCTCTTGGGTTTTAAAGCCCATTTCAAATAAAGAAGAAACATTTTTTTGAAAAAGTTTTTTGAGTTATATCTCTCAGCAGTGCATGTGATTCCTCCGTATTGTGTTGAAGACTTTCATCATTTTGTTGAAAAGATCAGTGAGAATCTAAAAACAGAGAACCACATTGAGTCTGAAAGTAGCAGAAAGGCTTCTGTTGTCTGCTAGATCAACCTTTTCTACTACCTTCTTATCAATTAATTAATTAACCTTTGCATTCAGATGAGATAGAGTGGCTCCCTGATATGTTAGCTACAGAGGAAGATTAGGGCTTCGTGGGAGGGAGACATTTCAGTAATTCTCTAAAATAATTTTACTGGTTAGCTATAATGTAACAGTACACACATGGGAAGATCCTGATGGACTGGTGCACCCTTGGATCCAAATTGCATGAGGCCTAAAGACAATCCAATCCAAAGTAACCCCATATATAGTCGGTTGAATTCGGATCTAAAAAAACTTAAAAAGACCCGAACTTTTTGAATATGTGACATACGTTCAAATTCTGAATAGAATTAGACTCAGTTGGACTCAGGCCTGTTAAAAGTTTTGGGTTCAAGTCTTCAAGTGACCATCTTTTCTGAGAGCAAAAAAGGCATGGAAGTTGTTAAATATTCATTTCGTTTAATTTTTTTAATGTATTTTTTAAATGTTTATTTTTATTTTTTATTTTTTGTTATTTGTTAGTTTTTATATTCTGTTTATATGTTTTTTAATTTTATACTATTTTTTCAATTTTATATTAAAAAATAAAAATAAAACCGAAATAAAAAATAAACAAGGTCTAACAAATTAGAAGTTGGAACATCTAACCTTACATCAATTGCTTGATATGTCCTATTGTCTAAGTCAATGTCTAGGCCACGTAATTCTTGGCTCCAAATAGTTTGATCAGACAATGGAGGACTAGTGGTTAAAAAGAAGACACTTGCAACAAGATAATGAACAAGAAGCCTAATTTAAACCATATTTTCAGAACAATGAGTTCATAGAAAGATAATAAATTTATCAGAAATGGACCCTCAACCAACCATAGCCAATAAGTCCCATAGAATAACAGTTGATTTTTCCTTCAAACGTGAGCCACAGAAGATTTCAGCATTCCTCAACGTGATCCTCAAGAAACCACGTACCATTAACAATTTACTGCAAACATCACCAAGAAACGTAGGCGAAAAGGTACAGCAATTTGTCACAAGAATCTTCTATTTAGAGCTTGTTCTGTAGATGAGCTTGATATAGGCCAAGTATCAAGGCTTTCTAGCTGAGTATTCATCTGGGGTTAGCTCTAAAAGACGCAGCCATGGATGCTGTAAGAGCTTCTTCTGTTTTGTCTGTAAAGGTCCCGACTTTGCAATTCAAAACCCAACGTACCAAACCAAAGTTCTTCACTTTCCGGCACGATTCAATACCCAGTTCAGGTTTCTCAAACATTGAAGGAAACACTTCAAAACATTTCAAAATCTTCACAGCAATATCACCATCGCCTTCCTCTGTCTCAACAGAGTCCGTAGACCCACCTGAGCCAGAAGTTGAAGCCGAAAGTAAAGCAGATAAATTTGACTGGTTTTCACATTGGTACCCCGTTATGCCAGTCTGTGATTTGGACAAAAGGGTGCCACATGCAAAGAAAGTGATGGGTCTTGATGTGGTGGTTTGGTGGGATAGGAATGAGAAAACATGGAAAGTCTTTGATGATGCTTGCCCTCATAGATTGGCTCCATTGTCAGAAGGAAGAATTGATCAGTGGGGGAGGTTGCAGTGTGTTTATCATGGTTGGTGCTTCAATGGCTCCGGTGACTGCAAGTTTATCCCTCAAGCACCGCCCGACGGCCCTCCGGTAAGCAGTCATGAAGGTTACATAGTCCACTTGGCTCTCGCTCGCCCTTTATTTTCTTGTAGTCATTGTATCATACATGTAGACAGCTTGCTCTGTGCATTATAGAAGTAGTTCAATTACCAAAATTGCTTAGTTGGGCATAGAAAAATTGTTTTTGAGATCAAATGTTTTGTAAAATACGACAGTTTAATCGTATAAGTGTAGGTACATACGTTCAAGAAATCATGTGTAGCAGTTTATCCAAGTACAGTGCATCATGACATAGTGTGGTTTTGGCCAAGTACTGATCCTGCCTTCAAGGACATCATTCAGAAGGAAAAACCTCCCTTCGTCCCAGAATTGGAGGATCCATCATTTACCAAGTTAATGGGAAACAGAGATATTCCTTATGGGTATGTTGAGAAATTCCTTATTCAATTGGTTTCTCTGATATAAGTTTTAGTTTCAACAAGAGAGAATAGAACTGGGATAAGGCAGAGTTGAACTGATTTTCACTTCACTCTTTAAGTTTAGAACTGATTTTTCAGGTATGATGTCTTGATTGAAAACCTTATGGATCCTGCTCATGTTCCTTATGCACATTATGGATTAATGAGAACTCGAAAACCCAAAGGTAAGTTCTTGGATAAACATTATATATTATATGTTGTTTTCCACCGTATGTATGGATTTTCATGTCAACCAAACCAAATTTTCTTGATAGAGAAGCGTGACAGAGAAGGTGGCAGACCTGTTGAAATGAGTGTCAAGAAACTAGATGCAAATGGATTTATTGGAAAACAGGATTGGGGTAGTAGTAAATTTATTGCACCATGCATCTTTTATGCTTATATGGATCCTGAGGCAGATCAAGGAAATGGAGCTGTGTCATCAGCTGGAGCCCAAAAGGTAAGTCTTGATAGGTTTGGCTGCAAGCTATGGATTCTATAGTAGACCTCATTTCACTACAAACGGTATCATATGGTCCTGAGGTTCAGATTGAAACTTTCTGATCCACTGTCACGGTTGCATGCTTTGGCTGATCATTTTTAGCTAAGTAGATCAACTTTAATCCCAAGAAATTTATGTTAGGACTTGTTTTGGTGATAATTTGATGGTCTTTATCATGTACTTTTGCTCATATGTTTACTTTTTTCCTTTTTCATACACATTTCTCATTGCAGAAGTCATCGGCACAAAAGAAAGTAGCTTTAATTTTCATCTGTATTCCAGTTAGTCCAGGCAACAGCAGATTGATATGGACCTTTCCAAGAAACTTTGGACTTTGGGTTGACAAAATTGTTCCACGATGGTTCTTTCATATTGGCCAAAACCTGATTCTGGATTCAGATTTGTATCTTCTTCATGTGGAGGTGATTCTAAAGATTTCTATAATAAATAAAGCGCATGCTATTGATCTGACTGATCTTAGGAAATGAGAACATCAGCTAGTACTTTGCTAGAAGAACTAGCTGATACAAGAGCATGCTGTTGTAACCAGATACACTTCTTTTCAACTCTGTCTCTCCCACTCCAGCCATTGCTTTTCTTTCAGTTATTTTGGAAGTAGCTGCTTCAGCTTCAGCCACTCAAATTTTCAATAACCTTTTTTGTTGCCTTCAGGACTTTCATTTGATGAAGTATGAGTTAAATTAAGATCATTCTTCCAGTGGATATCAGACACAACTTGTTTTTCATTCTTGCAGGAGCGCAAGCTAATGGAGATTGGTACTGCTAATTGGCAAAAGGCCTGTTTCCTGCCAACAAAGTCAGATGCCCTTGTAGTTGGTTTCAGACGATGGTTGAACAAATATGCTGGTGGTGGAGTCGATTGGAGAGGCAAGTATAGTGGGGCTCTTCCACCATCAGCTCCTAGAGAACAACTGATGGATAGGTAGTAAATGCTGGAACTATAGCTGAAAGTTTCGGGATTCGGTTTTGTGAACTTCCATAATTTTCTGTTGAATTGGGATTTACAGGTACTGGTCTCATGTGGTAAACTGCAGCAGTTGTAGCACTGCTCATAAAGGTCTCAATGCTTTGGAGCTTACCCTGCAGGTATCATCTGTAGTTTTAATTGGAGTGGTGGCTGCAACCAAGCAGAACATAACATCTGCTGCTGCAAGGAATACAGCAGTCGCAATGGCGATCGTTTTCTTAGCTGCTTCGAGATGGCTTGCACACTTCATCTACAAAACCTTTCATTACCATGATTACAATCATGCTTTTCGCTGAGATTTATGCTTAAAGTTTTACAGTGAATGTAAATATGGTGGTACCCTTTATAGAGTTTGAGCTAATGCCAAATAGATTGATTTTCTGGTAGAAGATGCATCTTAAGCATTGAACTCATGGAACCTTGGATGAAGCTTTGCAAAATTAGCTTGTCAAATCCGTGGTAATAACTTTTATTTTTGTAAAAGAAAACCAAAATAGAATTGAATTAAGAAACAGATCTGTACAAGAGTAATGTCAGATGAGATTTAAAAACCTGTATAACATTTGTCTTTGACAAAAGAAATTTAATATAACATTTGTCTTTGACAAAAGAAACTAATTATTACAGCGACTAGTGAGTGGATTACGGTGGTATAGTATATGTTTCGTACTATTGTCTCATTATGGAAATAGGGAATCTGATAATGTTTTTTGTTTTGGAGAAGATTAGCTCATAAGATTCAGAAAATGGATTCTACTTTCCAGGTTCAACCGGAGAGCTGATAACCTTTTATAGGGAAGATTAGCTCTAAACTACTAAGGATGGATCCTACTTTCCAATTTCAACTGACAGATAGCCTCCAATTGATTTGAACGGTGCAATTACAATCTTTTTTTTTTTTTCAAATTAGGCAAAAAAATATTATTTTAATTTTAATTTTTTTATTAATATTTAAGTTAAATCCTAATATTCATGCATATCTTAACGTTTTAAAGGTGTTCAATATAAAAATGTTAGGTTTGATCTAATGCATTTCAAAACGTATATTTCAGAAGATTAAAAAAAAACTCTCATATTTTATAAATGTTCAAAAAAAAGCTATAATATTTTAAAATTATTCAAAAATAATAATAAATCCAATGTTTAATAAAAGTTAGATCAAAATTCTTTTTAAATGTTTTAAAAATATGTGAGTGATAGAATTCTTACCTTTCTTAAAACTTATTTTCGTAAGAAACACAAGTATAAAAAAGAGGGAGCTAAATTTGCTGGCATAAAAACCTTAGTGGATGATTATTTCAAAGCATGTGTGTTTAGTTCTTAAAAGGGGCTTGAAGCTATTCTCCATTTTCTCCATTTGTTGTCTCACTTTCCCTAATTGCTGTTGTGCTTGCCTCCACTTGCTCAGTTCTCCTAAATTTTAGCATGCAATTTTTTCTTTACTTTAGTATAAGTAGTTAGAGATTAGTCTATGTGTAAAGGACATCAGAAATTATAATATCATTTGTCTTTAGGAGCTTTGTCATCTCCATACGGACAACTATATTGTGCCCTTTAATTTTATTTCATCTATTTCCCTTGCTTCTACCAATTTTGGTATTAGAGCCATACAAGATCCACAATGGTTAACACCCGTCATTCCACTTCTCAAAATCTTTCGCAATCCACCTCAACCAATCCACCCAATAATCAAGCTTCTTAATCCAATCAACCAACTAACCTGAATAACGCCGTAAATACATATTCAATTTTACAACGGCTTGCTACAATTGCTTCTAAACTTGAAGTTGCTAATTCATTGGCATATGAAGTGAGAGCCATGAAGTTTCAACAAATGAGTGCCCAACAACCTGATTATAAAGGAAAAGCTAAAAAGATTCCACTTAGGCCTCACGAGCCTATAAGATCGAATGGGTCAGAGGCCGAAGAAGAGGAAGTTGACTGCCCTTGGTGGCGTTGGAGCCCTACCCAACGTCGGCATACCCAAATTTGATGGCAGTGATCCACGGGTTGGATCCTCAAAGCAGAAAAATATTTTTGCTATTATAAAACTCTCGATGAATTAAAAGTAGACATTACAGCAATGTATTTAGAAGGTGATGCATTAGATTGTTCGCTTGGATCAACAGCGAACTAACTCTTTTATATTGGAATGAACTAGTGAAGGCT
>JAOXYD010000003.1:236833-262728 GCA_028565735.1 Pinacopodium congolense | reverse complement strand
CTCAAATATTGTTAATAAACACATAAAAAATGTCAATTCTCATTTTACCTAGATATTCACCATTCATTAAACATTTTGCGTGCCAATTCATTTCTCCAATTTGCCCAAGCATTAGTTGGGTCAATAGTAGTTATGCATTCCTCCTCAACAATTGGATTGGTGTGAAAATAATCCCCTAAATTACTCTCCATGGGATCAAAACTCATCTCCTGCCTAATAAAATTATGAAACAAAAAAAAAGTTATAATAATTCAATTGTGTGTCTTTATTGGATAAAATGATGAACTCCTAAGAATAGCATACCTAATTTTTAGTAACCCAAAATACCTCACAATTACATTGTGTGTAGTCGCATGTTTTATATTAAAAATTTCTCTAGAGTTCTTGGTTGGTAACCTTGATGCCATTCATTCAAATGGTACCTTTGACCCTAAAAGGTGCAAGGAAGCCCTCAAAATTTGTATAACCTACATGACAAACACTAACTTAAGGAAGATAGAAAGATAGACAAATTGTTTAATCAAAATCAATGTAAGAAGAGACCCAAAGCACAACTTATGTAACACCTATATTCAATGCATTTCCTAATGTTCATTAAATTACATTCATCACAAAAATCAATTCAAATTTATATTCAATCACCAAAGCAATTAAATTACTTTCTGCAGCATGAAATATTAGAAAACAGAATTTAAATAATTCAGATAAACAGCTCACCATCAACCTGGAAAGCATTCATTACTTGGTCCATAAATAGGTACCAAGATGTAAAAATTATTTGATGTCTAAGTAAAAATTAATAAATGGAAACAAATTATATGCAATATATTCACTACATCAATATATTCATTAAAACTTAATTAGCAATTCGAGAAGCAGATTGAAATGGCTAAATTGAAGTGATGAAAACTCTTAAATTGAATAGTATAAAGTGTTTGAATAAAAAAGAATTCACTGTGGTTAAAGAAAATCCCTTATGTCATTTGAAAAAGTTGATCAAATTCAGACTTTTTGCTCTTCATAAGGAGAAGGATATTCAAGCCTAACAAACTATCCTCAAGTGCGAAAGTAATCAAATTACATAGAAGAATTCAACTTACTTCCTCCATTTTAAAATCAAAACAGACTTCAAAACCAAAACTGAATAGACTTTCTGCTAGAGTTTTTATAGGCAAAAGTATACTTTAAAGAGAAAGAAAACAACAGTTAGCCTTTTAGAATACACCTCAAAACAGAAAGTCAAAGGCAAGTCCTTTTAATCCCAACCATCCCAAACTTTATGGATATATGGTAGCAGAAACAATTCAAATCACATGCATACAAAACACAGCAAAAGAGTAAAGTTTTGTAAAAAGGCTTACGTAACAGGAAATCTTCATTACTAAGGAATAAAAAATAAAATTGATTTTTTCTTGAAAATTAATGTTTTATTTATATATTCATAATTACAGAGTATCCTAAGATAGAAGCATAATGACCTAGTGGCTAAGTAAAGGAACTACTACTGTGATTCTATTTGTTGTTAGTGCCATAACCCCTTTTTTCTTTAAAACATGCTAGACCTTTAATTGTGTGTCTTGAAGTTCTGCTTGTATTTATACAATTGATGATAATTTTATTATCAAAATACATGTTTTCAAGTATTACAGTAATTAGCAATGTAATTTAAAAAAAACAGATTTGTATTGTATTGATAAGTAGTTCTGTAACTTACATGTTTTCTTTTTACAGTATAACATAAACAAAATTGTCATACCAAAGCATTTTTTGCTATGTATTGCTATATATATATGCTTGAGACCATGTACTGCTATATCTTTGCCAATTACATATCCCTAAAATTAATAGCAAGAACAATAGAATTCAAGCCTAGATGTTGAGTTTTGTTACACTAATGAATTGCAAGAAAAACAAAATTGAAGCCTACATGGATTGCAAATAGAACAGAAAAGCCGATTCTCAACTCAATTCTGTAACTCTAATCCTAAACCCTCCATATCTCAAGCCTAAATGTTGATGAATTGCACTAATGAATTGCAAGAAAAACACTAATGAATTGTAAGAAAAACAAAATTCAACCCTAGATGGATTGCAAGAAGAACAGAAGAAAAGAATTTCCAGCTCAATTCTATAACCCTAATCCTAAACCCTTTATATCGGTCTCTAACACAACTAAATCTCCACAATACACTAGCATGTCCATAATCAAGAAATTAAATAAACCAATTCAATAAAACTACTCACCCAGTCGAAACCCATCAATAAAAACAAAAAAAAATTACAAAGATGAAGAACTTACCCGGTAGAAACGATGGCTAGGTTGACTAGAAGAGATAGTCAACTTTCTGGCCAAGAGAAAAAGAAGAAGAAGAAGAAGAAGCATAAGCAAAAATAGAAAACATGCGATTAGTATCAAACTCAACAGAGAAAATAGCATTTGTCTGGACGAGAGACACAAATGAAAAAAAGTAAACTTACCAGAAAGATGTTGATGATCGCTGACTGGAGAAGGAGGACTCGCTTGAAGGCTGGACGATGACGTCTCCATGCGCGGTTAAACTCAAGGGCAAAGTCGTCTGCCTGTAGAAATCGATTCCGAGAATAGCTAAAGACAGGGTGAGACTCGGATTAGGGATTCCACGTATACGCGGAATGTCTAATACGACGGAATAGCTATTCTGAGTCTCTAACACAACCAAACAATGTCTATGTTTTAAAACCCAGAACAGAGGCGGAATAGCTATTCTATTCCCTTCAACCAAACGTACCCTAAGAGAAAGTGATGAGAACGAAGACAGTGAACAGTATCATTCCAACTATTGGTTCAAATAGGGTACTTGGCATGATATGAATGTTTTCCCCTTTACAGCTAATTAATTTGTCGTAAAATTACATGTATGACATTATATGTTTATTTAATAAAAATATTTTTAAATTTATATATATTTTATTAATTATATTTAATTATTAATCATAAGATAAATCTCTGAAATAATTATTATACAATTAGAAATTATAATACAATTATAATTATTAAGTTTGAATTGCATTTTTTTTATTATTCTTAAAATGTTCATAGTTGTAATTCCTTCAAAATGGGTATTGATAGAATGGTTAGACTAGCATAAGTTATGTTTCTTTTTTTATAAATAAATTAATTAATCTATTAAAGTGTGGAAACACTTAAATAAACGTGTGGGTACTTATTAAAAATAAGTTCACTGAACTGACCCGATTATGAAAATCATGAATAGAGCATTACTTGTGTATTTGTGGATTACTTCATTATGATGATTGTATAATTGATCATTAAATTTGAGAATAAATTTACAGAACTGGCCCAATTATAAAGATCATGAATGGATCATTACTTGTTTGTCTATGGATTGTCTCATTATAATGGTTGTATAATTGATTCTTAAATTTAAGATTACCAAGGTTATCTCATGTAGGAATTATTATTATTTTATGTGATTTATGATCTATTCTTTATAGTAGTTTAATTTAGCAGTAATTAGATAGATTATAAATTATATGGAGATAACTGAGTGAATCAATAAAGGATTCGTCATTCTAAAATAATTAAGGAGAATGATTCACTATTCTTGATTAATAATGATTTGGGAATCTCTAGTCAGAGTGGATTGAAATTTAGAAAAGTTATTTTTAAAATATTAATTATAAACTAATTAGTAAGAAAAATATTATTGGATTATTTGAATTAGACACTAATTCTATGATATACTTCCAATTAAAATATTAGATGACAAAATGATTAAATTGTATATAATGTCTATACATAGATAGGTTAAGTTAAACTACTTTAATATTCCTAATATTTGGTGATCATGGCATGTTACTATACATAAATCATGATCTATAATTATAAATTGTTTAATTGGATAATTGAAGATAAATTAAAAGGAGATTTAATTTATCAAATTTTAATTATAAATTAGAATTAAAATTTATATTTATTACCAACATATTTATTTGGACTTAAGTGAAAAGTTTTAGAGACTTCAAGAATCAATTTGTGATATCTGATCTTATTAGAATTAATTTGTAATTATGATTAAAACTATGCTTTAATTGTAACTTTGATAAATTCTTAAATTATGAAAAATTAAAATTTTCAAATAAATAGGAGGGAAAAGAAGATTAGCTAGCACCAATCTATTCCTCTTCTCAAATTAGATTTGAGTTCTTTTTGAAATAGACTTGTAGATACTATTAGAAATAACTCGTGGACTGATGAATTCACAAAGGAAAGGAAGATTCAATAAGGAAAAGCAAAACAAGTTAGTGTTATCTTGTTATTTTTCTTGTTATATATTTCAAATTAATTTTTTTAAAAGATGATTCATGGGTAAATATTTGATTTTATTCTGCTATATCTTGATTTGATTTTGGTATGTTTCTCATCAATGATATCAGAGCCACTTTTAGAAGATTAAATTTAACTCATATGTTTGATTCTAATTTAGTTTGATAAGTGCATGAGTTGCACTATTTCTAGTGTTCTAGAATTTTTCTAGACATATTATTGATTTTCAAAAGTGTTTTAGAACTACTTTGTTGCCTATTCTAAATTTTTGCTTATTTTCTCGTAATAAATGTTATCTAGAAATGTTGGTTAAATGCATATGGTTTCTGGACAATAACTCACTCATGTCCCTAGAAAACATTTTTTTTCTTAGTGTTATGGAAGTGTTATATTCTTTATTTTGCATGGATAAATGTTTATCACTGCCTTAATTATGGAAATGTTCCAAGAAGTTTAATCCTCTCTGTGCTTAAGTTGTTTCTGCAAAATATGCTATAGATGCATTCAAAAAAAGGTTTCTAGAATAATTGCATATGGTTTATTTCCTTATATTTTGTGCCTGTGTTTGTGGAATTTCAATTTTTGGAAACATTCAAGTGAAATGTTCAATGATGACAAATGTTTCTGGAAAAATTGATGAATAATGACTCATAATTTTCTGGATACGTTTTGTTTTGATTCATCATGAGTTTTTAGATGATTATCTAATAATGTTTTTTGAAATGTGGAGCTGCTTGATTAACTTCATCACTGATGCATTTACTAAAAAACAAAAAGATTTTAGTGTTTTGTAACTGAAAATGTTGAAGATCAGAAAGGATTTTCATTAATTCAACAACGGTTAATTATCTTGGATCTCTGAATGGATAAATTGATGAAAGTTTACTGCATTTTATTTAGATTTAAATCAAAAGAGCTACGATGAAATTGATTCAACTACACTTCATTAACTGCAATGTTGTTGAAAACTAGTTTTAGGTTGTCCATTTATTCATGCTTCGATGTTTGTTGT
The DNA here is from genome assembly GCA_028565735.1 of Pinacopodium congolense. NCBI lineage: Eukaryota > Viridiplantae > Streptophyta > Magnoliopsida > Malpighiales > Erythroxylaceae > Pinacopodium > Pinacopodium congolense. Next base: position 257,389 of record JAOXYD010000003.1, on the reverse strand, counting down.
TAAGTTTAATAATGGATGTATGAAGCACAAGGAAGACCGACAGCTAGTGTAGTCGTCGGTGTGTCAGGAGCATCACTACTATAAGTGGTGACAATCCTCTCTCTTACGACAAATTTAGTTATCCAGATATGTTGCAAACGTATTTTAATGGCCCTAGAGAGAGTGGGCAACAAAATAAAGAGAAGACAGAGACAAATTTGGGCAGGCGATAGATGCAGCAGAAACCAGAAGATCCAAAAAACTAGAAAAAATAAAGAAACACATAAAATAAAGGAGGAGGGGCGGGTGCAGGAGGATGCCTCCTACCGCTATATAAGGCGTATGCAGGCATGCCCCCCACATAGATGGCTGCGGTACGATTTGCTTGCCTTAGAAGGTTTTTCTTTTTCTTTTTCTTTTTTAAATTAAAATTAATTAAAATTAATTTTTCTAAATAGGATTAAGATTAAATTAGTTTAAATTCATAATAAATTTAGAAAAGTTGTTTTCAAAGTTATGAAAAACATTTTAAAGAATTATATTTATTAGGAATAAATGTGAAATTTAGTTTATTTTTTAAGAGTTGATTAATTAAATTAAATTAGTTATCAAATCAATAATTAGAATCAAGAAAAGTGTTCATGTTATCTTTCATAATTAGATTATGTTAGATAAATTAATATAATGATATTATATTAATTAGAATGATACCTAGAAAATGTTAAATACCTCATTAAAATATTAAGTACATATTTAGAACATGATTGATTGATGCCTTCTATTGTTATAAGAGTAAGTTAGAGTTATGTTTATTATTAGGTTTGTTGAGTAAATTCAACGCCACTTTGACTCGAATATGTTTAGTCTTATAACGATGGGTCTTACTTAACTAAATTTATATTATTTGGATAAGCAAACTCATGATCATATTAATTTAGAGACATGGTTAAAAATAATATATAAGAAATGTTAAGTAAATAGTTGTCACCTAAAAGATCTATGAGTCATATACAATGTGATTGATAAATTATCTACCTAATTCTAATTTAATGGATTCGTTGATGAAATTCAAGATCAATTAAATTAGAATGAAATCCTAACTCACTAAGAAATTATGTTTAATCAGGGATATTAGTTTGTTTAAAATAATAAGAGCAACTAAATATTAATTAAAGTCCTTATTTTATTCTGTTTTATGGCATATACTAAATTTAACTCTTCTATGTTTTAGTTATTGAAAAATTAGTATGAGCTTATCCTTAAGGAGCATCATGGATGTAAATAAATTGACTGGACCAAACTTTTCGGACTGGTTGCATAACTTAAGAATTGTTCTTTGGCAAAAAAAGAAATTTACATTTTTTTACACTAATCTTCCACTTGAGCCTACAAAAGATGTTGCTGATGATGCTTGGGGGAATTATCAATATCATGTAGATGATAATAAATAAGCTACATGTGTGATGTTAACTAGCATATCTCTTAAACTTCACAAGTAACATGAGAACATAAATGCTAGGGCCTTGTTCATGCACTTTCAAGAGTTATTTGGTGCACAAAGTTGGGTGGAGAGAATTGAGACTACAAAAGCTCTATTTCAATATAAATAGCACTTGGATCTTCAATGGAGCTACATGTACTGAAGATAATTGCCTACATTGAAAAATTAGGTCAAGTAGGATACGTCATGAATCATGAGTTGAGTATTTATCTAGTGCTCTAGTCTTTTATTTTGCTGCAATTCATAATGAACTTTTGCATAAACTAAAATGATGTAACATTGACTGAATTACTCAATGTGATTAAGACCATTAAGGGATGTCTTAAAAAGGAACCCAATTATGTTCTTATTGTTGGCTTTTCTTCTAAGAACAAGGATAAGATCCTTAAGAAGAAAAGAAAAAGAAATAGAAGGTTCCTACTAAAGTAGTAAAGCCAATGGGTGGTGTCAAGAAGAATGACAAGGGCACCCATTTCCACTATAGGGTAGATGGACATTGGAAGAGGAACTGCAAAGCCTATCTTGCTAACTTGAAAGAAAAGAAGCTAAAGGTAACTTCATCTTCAAGTATGTTTATGATTGAAGTTAATCTTTCTACTTCTATTTAATAATCTTGGGTATTAGATATCGAATTTGGATCTCACATTTGTAATAATACGCATGTAGTGAAGGATAGTAGAGGACTGAGAAAAGGAGAAGTAAACTTGTGAGTCGGTAATAGAGCAAGAATTGTTGTATTAACTATAGGAACTTGCAGTTTAGCTTTGCTTTCTAGCATTGTAGTTGAACTAAATAATTGTTATTATGTTCTTGTTATCACTTGAAACATTATTTCTATTCTATGTCTAGATTGAAGAATATCAAAGCATTAAGAAAAGGTGAAGTGGACTTATGAGTCAGTAATAGAGCAAGAGTTGCAGCATTAGCTATAGGAAGTTATAGTTTAGCTTTGTATTCTAGACTTGTACTTGAACTAAATAATTGTTATTATATTCCTGTTATCACACAAATCATTATTTCTATTCTATGTTTGAATGTGAATATATTTGCCTTTATTATTAAGAATAATAGTTGTTTTTTTATAAAGATGTTTATTATAGATTTGGTATGCTTACAAATGATTTGTGTATAATAGATCTTAAAAGGACAATTCTTAATATAAATAGCAAGAAAAGAAAAATAAGTGACCAAAATCCATCTTATTTATGACCTTGTAGGCTAAGTCATGTTAATGAAATAAGAATTATAAAGTTACATAAAGAAAGATATTTGGATCCTTTTGATTATGAATTATAAGAAACTTTTGAATCTTGTTTTTTAAGTAAGATGACCAAACTACTCTTTAGTGGAAAGGTATAATGTGCCAATAAGTTATTAGAGCTTATACATTTAAATGTATGTGGTCTTATGTCTATTCAAGCTAAAGGTAGATATTCCTATTTCATAACATTCACATATTACCATTCTAGATATGGCTATATGTATTTAATGAAATACAAGTTTTAAGCATTTGAAAATTTTAAAGAATTTAATCTTAAGGTACAGAAACAAACTGGTAAGAATATTAAGACATTTAGCTTTGATCGAGGTGGTAAGTACTTAGATCACGAGTTTCTAGTATACTTAAAAGAGAATGAGATTCTTTCACAATTGACTACTCCTATAGCTCCACAACATAATGTAGTTTCTAAGGTGAGAAATTATACTTTATTAGATATATTACGTTTTATAATGAGTCATGAAAATTTTCAAATATCTTTTTGGGGACATGCCTTTGAAATTGTTGCTTACTTTTTAAATAGAATTCCGTCCAAATATATTAACAAGACTCTGTATGAGATATGAATTGGTAATAGGTCAAAGTTATCATACTTAAAGATTTGAGTATGGGATGCTTATTTGAAGCATGCAATATCTGATAAGCTTAAAGTTAAATTAGATAAACCAAGTTTGTATGGTATTCGAAAGAGAATTTTATATATCAATTTTACAATCCTCTTTAGAAAAAAGGTATTTATCTCAAGACATGCTATATTTTTAAAAAGAGAATTTATTCTTAAAGAAATTAGTGAGAGTAAGGTAAAACTTAAAGAAATTCAAATCCATAAAATCACATCTAAATGGAACAAGAACCAAAATTTAGTACATTAGATCTATAACTAATGGTTCAAGAAACACAAAGTCTGTGAGACTCTATTAGAGTATGCCATCCTCATATTAAATTACATTTACATATTGAAAAAGGGAGTGATGATGTTTCATTTATGAATAATAAACCTATTAATTTTAAAGAAGCAATATCAAACATTAATTCTTTAGAATGATAAGAATCTATGAAATCTGAAATCAAATCCATGTATACTAATCAAATATAGACTTTGGCGAGTGCACTTGAAGGTATTGTTCCTATTAGGTGTAATTAGGTTTCTAAGAGAAAAACCAACATGAATGGAAAAGTACATATGTAGAAAATAAGGCTAGTGAAAAAAGATTACAAATAAAAATAAGGAGATGATTTTGATGAAACCTTTTCACTGGTAGCAATGCTTAAATCCATAAGGATTTTATTGGCTATAGTTGTATATCATGATTATGAAATTTGAAAAATGGATGTCAAAACAATGTTTCTTAATGAAATTTTGTTAGATAATGTATACATGACACAACTTGAAGGTTCTGAGTCTAAAGAATTTCTAAATTGAGTGTGCAAGTTACAAAAGTACATTTATAAACCAAAGCAAGCGCCACAAAATTGGAACATCTATTTTGATGAGATAATCAAAGAATCTAATTTTATCATAAAAGTAGATGAACCTTATATTTACAAGAAGGTAAGTGGGAGCACATTTGTTCTATTAGTACTTTATGTGGATGAAATATTACTCATTAGAAATGATATACCTATGCTCCAGCCTGCTAAAATAAGATTATCCAAGAACTTCTTCGTAAAGACTATAAAGAGAAACAGCTTATATATTAAGTATAAAGATCTATAAAGATAGATAAAAGAAGTTGCTTGGTTTATTCCAATCCATGTACATAAACAAAATGTTATTGTAAGATAGGATTCTTACTAATGTTGTATGGGATTTCTCTCTTTAAGAGTATGTGTACTAAGATATAAGAAGAGATAAATAGAATTGATTGTTTTCTATATATTTTTCCAATTAGATCAATCATATGTGCAATGTACAAGACCAGAAATTACTTATACTTTGAGCATAACGAACAGATATCAAGCCAATCCTGATTAACTATCACAGTTTCAACAACTAAAGCTGAGTATATTATAGTTTCTAAGGTAGTGAATGAAGCAATTTGGATCAAGAAGTTCTTCATCGAACTTGGAGTTATTCCTAATATTGTTGATCTAATAGTATTATATTGTGATAATTATGACACTGTTGCATAGATAAAGGAGTTGAAATCTCATCAATGATCTTAGCATATACTCAAGAAATTTCACTTAATCTGGGAAATAGTAGAGCAGAAGGATATTACATTAGAGCAAGTTTCCACTGAAGAAAATCTTGCAAATTTTCTCATTAAGTCTTTGTTTCAAAAGAGACATGATTGACGTACAAATGACTATAGTATTAAATACATGGGTGATTAGCTTTAGTGTAAGTGAGAGATTATTGGTTTATACCCTTATGGCTAATTAGGTGGTTGTAAAATCACATGTATGTCATTGTATATTTATTTAGTAAAAGACATTCTTTATCTTTATGTATTTTATTATTTATATTTAATTATTAATTATACAAATAAAATACTTAAAGTATTTTTTTGTATTTAGAAATTATAATGAGATTATAGTTATGAGATTTAAATTACATTTTTGTATTATTCTTAAAATATTCTTAGTCATAGTTTCATCAAAATGGGGGTATTGATAGAACAATTAGACTAGCACACGTTATGTTTCTTTTTTATTAAGAAATTAACCGATATAATAGAATAAAGTGTGGAAACATTTAAACAAATGTGTAGGTGTTTATTAAAGAATAAGTTCACTGAACTGGTCTGAATATGAAGATCTTGAATGGAGCATTACTTGTATGTTTATAGATATCATTATGATAGTTGTATAATTGATCCTTAGACTTGATATTACCAAAGTTATCTCATGTAATAATTATTATATTTTTATACTATTTATGATCTATTCTTTGAAGTAATTCAATTGGATAGTAATTGGATATAGTATGAACTATATGGAGATAGTTGGGTGAATCAATAAACAGTTCATTAATTAGGGAGAATGATTCACTATTCTTAGTTAGTAGAGGTTTAAGAATCTCTAATTAGAATAATTGAAATTTGGAAATTTTGTTTTTCAAATATCAATTATAAATCATTTACTAATTGGTAGGAACATACATGATTGGATTTTTTAGAATTGACACTAATTCCATACTCTATTTCTAATTAGAACATTGTATAACGAAATGATTAAATTATATATCATAATTATGCATGAACAAGTTAAGTCCAACTACTTTAACATTCCTAATGTTTGGATGTTCATGAAATATTGCTAAATGTCAATTATATCATATTAATAATTTAATATGTCACACATAAAAATTCTTTTGTAAGATAGAAAAATTTTAATTAAGTTGAACTTAATTGAGAAGTTTTAAAAACTTTAAGGATCAATAGATGATATTTGATCTTATTATGATTGATTTGTAGTTATGATTAAAGTTATATTTTACTTGTAATTTTGATAAATTCTTAAGTTATGAAAATTTAAAATTTATAGATAAATAGGAAGAAAAAGAAGACATAGTTAGCATTTTACTATTCTTCTCTCAAATTAAATTGAAGTTCTCTTTGAAATAGACCTGTGAATACTGTTAAATGTTGAATGATTGAATAGCTCATGGATTGACAAATTCACAAAGAAAAGGAAGATTTAACAAGGAAAAGCGAAATAAATTAATGTAATCTTGTTTTTTTGGTTTTATGTTTCAAATTAAATTTTGTTAAAGATGATTCATGGACAAAATTTTAATTTTATTTCACCGTGCCTAGATTTGATCTTGGTATGTTTCTCATCAGTGAATTCTATTGCCTCTATCGATACCATGCCAACTCCCTACTTAAATTTAGGAGAATACTCAATTATAAAAATCTTAGATCTGATCAGCATGGTTGTTGGATAATGTCTAATATACGAGTACAACTTGAATTTAGGTGGAGCATCCAACAATCTAGTCCTATGTTGAATGAGGAATAATTCGCCATTATTACTAAAGGCAAAAGAAAATTAAGAAGCTTCAAAGAGCTATAGGAGTAAAGAATGTGCTAGGGATTCGACTAAGAAAAGAAAGTTCTAAGTTTTTGGAGGTGAAACTAGCAATTATGTTGATCTAATGTCATGTCTTATTGAATTTGTGTCAACCCTACTATTGTTTGGACTCCCGAGTCTGTAAGCCTGATAATTGATGCTATTGAACCAGTATTAACCCCTACCATTGTTGAGTTCAGAGTCTAAGAATTAAACACATTCCTGAAAAGATGTTTGGAGAAATTTAAAATATAAGTAATTTTGTGAGTAATTTTGAATACATTACTTTGCTTGAGTCACGACTCTTATCATAAGGTCTTTAGTGATTAGTTGTTTGATCATTCTTTTTTTATTTTCATTATTATGTACACTTTGTAAGAAACTTGAAATGTTCTTTTTGAATGAATATGGATTGACAGATTAAGTATATAAATGCAATTCATTAGTTTATTGTTATCAATTTGTTATTTGGTTTCTTTTCTTCATTTAAGATTAGTACAATGATTGTTACTAATTCTCAAGAGAAGATATATAAAAAATTTGATTATAAACTAAGCTTTTATATTAATAACATCTTCTCAATAAATAAAACTAAATTTATCATTCTTTTTTTTCCTACTAGCTTTTTTTTTCTCATACCAGCTTGTTTGAGAAGAAGAAAGTTTATATATTAGGAAAGTGCACTTCCTAATCAAGAAAACCCATCAAAATTGAAAAATAAATAATTTATACAAGTTCTAAAATTCAATAATCTGATGTTTACGGTGGGACTACTTTACAAGTAGCAAATTCATACAAGTAATCACTCACTCAAGAGGCACACACAATATGCTTATTAAATTAATGTAATTTCCACCATTGTCAAATGAGGGTTACATAAGTCCAAATATATTCACTCTCTTAACAAATATTCATTTTTATGTATATAATTGAAATACTTAATTTATAGTTTCATAGTTATAGTTGATCCAATTTAACTTTTTTTTGTTTATATCTTATCTATTTTAGTTTAATCATTCACTTGCTTTAACTACTTATATCATGGATGTGGGAGCATCAACTTTATTATTATGGGCTTTTGAAGAGTGGGAGAAATTGTTGGAATTCTATGAAAGAATCTTGAAAGCCAAGATGCATGCCAGTTTCATACACCCAGGTGGAGTGGCACAAGACCTGCCTCTTGGCTTATGTCGGGATATTGATTCCTTATCTATTTTAGTTTATGTATCTATTTTATCTTATAATTATTTCTATTCTAATTATTTCTATATATAATAATTAATTGTAAAATAATTCAAATAATTGAAAATTTTAAAAATAATAAAATAATTCAAAATTCAAAATTTATCTAATGTATTTTTCTATTTTAATACTTTATCCGAAAGTTATTAGTAATTATCAAATCTATTCAACTTTCAATGATTTTTCTATTTATTGTATATTTTTATGTTATATTATTATTTATTTAATATAATAGATATGGAATATACTAATAATATAGAAACATAATATGTAATTACAATATATAACTATATATAAAAATTAAATTTATATTGATTTTATTAGTTTTTATTATAATTAAATATAATTAGTAATTAAATATAATATAAAATAAAATATACAATTAACTAATTGCCATTTAATTACAAAATAATTCTTTTTTTTAATTGGGAGAGATGGTTGAGTGGACTAAAACGTTAGATTGCTAATCCTTTTTGCTCAGACCTGAAATTTATACAATGTTGTTAATCCTACTATCAAATAAGCTATTATCGTGAAAATGGGGGAATACAACCAACTATCATTAAGAATTTTATCTTTGGACTGAAAAAAAGTGAATAGTAGTCTTTTTTTATAGACTTAAACCCTTTCTTTTAGTTAATCAATATCCTTATTACCTTATACAGTTCACATTTTTTTGGCTTTATCATATGAATTCTCCAATAATAAGTCTTTCACCAAAGTTAGTCTTTCACATCAATCTTAGCAGGAAAAAGGAGGGAAACAAATACTCAATTTAAAATGAGTAAATATAATTCTATATTAAATCTCAAGTATTGTTCATTTATTATTGGAGCTTCAATCATTGCTAGGTCTCGAGGGAAATTATAAGCAGTACATTTATGCATAACTTCCATACCAAAGTTAGAATTGTTAATAATATTAGTCCATGTATTATTAATAATATTTTAATATAAAGAATTTATATAATTATATAATAAATATAATTATATAGTAAATGTATTATGTAGATTTTTATGTTATAAAATAAAGAATAGAAATTCCAACCATAATTGTGACTTATTAAAAAGTTTTCATATTAACATATATAGTCCTTACCCACCCACTATTTATAGATCTAGATATTCTATTATTTTCATTGATGATTTTCTTATGATATAGATATATTTTTTTATTAAGGAAAATCTGAAACACTTGAAAATTTTAAAGTTTTTAAGACTAAAATCGAGAATTAGTTGAAAAAATCAATCAAGATTGTTAGGTCTCATTGTAGAGGTACTTATTATGCCAGACTTGAGGTTTTTAGACAAAAAGAGCCTATTTTCCATATTCTTAGAAAATTTTGGAATAGTATATCAATTTACTATACTAGGTAATTCTAAATAAAATATTGTAGTTGAAAGGTAAAATTGCATCTTATAAGATATGCTGAGGAGTATATAAAGTAGGATTGACCTTTCTAGAGTACCTTTGGGATAATGCTATAAAGAAGACTATATATTTTAAATAGGGCTCCAAGTAAATTGGTGCCTAAAACATGGTTTTACTTACAAAAAGGATGGAAACCATCTCTCATTGATAGCTCTTAAGGTATACATATTTTAAGCATGATTTAGTGCTTATTTGAATTGATTTTAAGGGTAATTCCATAGTAGAACTTTGTCGTAAGCTATCAAATAATAAAATTACCTATCTACACCTAACTAAGTAGCTAGGGTGAGTCAGGGTCGATCCCATAAGAAGCTAGTAGTGTTTGGGAGCTATTTCTAATGTTACGCAAAAAGAAAAGAAAATAAAAACCAACTCCTAGAATTGAACGATATTAAAATAAACACTAAAGACAATTAAAGAAAATAAAACAAATAAACAAAAACATGAATAACAAATAAGAAAAGTTGGGTGGAAGATAAATCCATGATTATAGACTTATAATTGATCCTCAAAAGAGATAAATTGTAATTGGTCTAAGATACTAACATATAGGTTTGAGCAAGCTCTCAAACCTTTCGTTCCTCAAAATTTACATAGTTCTTATACGATAGAAAATCTACCCCTAATCACGAGGCATCTTAGAATAAGCTCTCTAGATTTAACGACGCGATAGCATTAACAAACTAGAGAATTACTAACCTAAGCCATTATCACATAAGCTCGAACCATGTAACTTAGAGAATTGGGATCCTAGATTAATTAGGTAAGTTTACCTATAAACCCGCTTAACCTATTGCTACTTATAGAAATCGTCAAAGACAATTACGTATCACATGGCTCAATCCTAGCAATTTAAACTAAGAATTACACCTAGGGTAGCTAATCTTAAGCATTAATCCCTAATTCATGACATTTATGCGGAATCCCAATTCAATCCTAACCTAAATCTCAAAACCCATTCAATTCCTAGTTAATTCTCATAATTATTCATCCAAAATTTCATCATTAACTTCCAATCCAAGACTAAACTAGCTAAACATTAATAAAATAATTAAAATAATAATTAAAAAAACTAACAACATAATAAAATAAATAAAATAAATGCTGGAAAAAAATAAATAATAGAAAACAACAATTCAAAGCACAACACAAAAATTAAAAACAACAACTAAAAATAAAAATAAAAGATACAAATGAGCCCTAAAATATGATGTCTGGGACCATAAGAAATTGGTTTATAATTTTATGTTTGTTCAAGTGGCAGAAAACGACAATTAGTAATGTTGTCCAAATGGAAAAGAATAAATGAAAAACAAGAAGAAAATCAAAGAAAAGATATAATTGTTAGAAAACAAAATGGAATTATTTTGCTACTTATTTACTTACTTACTTTCTTTTTTTTCACCAATTAATTTCAGATAAAGACACTAAAAAACAATGGAGATTATTGATTGAAAACGAGATTGTGTCTTTAATAATTTGGTGCTACAACTGTATAATTCAGGATAATTCGTCAATTGACGGGGAAAATTATGTATACCATATATTCTAAAAGATAATATCTCTTAATTTGGGGTAATTCTATTGGTTTGTCAATCAATTTGAAGAGATTATTAATTATTGGCTAATAATAATTTTCTATAACTAAATAAATATCATCCAAACAATGAGAGATATTAATTCAGGTATGTGAAGTCCTTGATTCTGACATGCAACCACTAATTAGTGACAGAACATCTTTTTTTTTTTAATTTTGTTTATCGAAACAAACTTCTTTTTTATTTTTTATTTTTTATTTTTGTGAGTAAATAGAAATTTTGTCTTATTTAATTATTAGAATAAATAGCAGAAAAAGCAGAGAAGTTAGGGTCTTATCTTAGGGATACTATTGCTGGCGACAACTCACATTCACTTCACTGTAAAGGACAAATTTCATACTCAAGCTGACTTCGCTTTACTTCTTACCAAAGCTTGTACTGCTGATATTTCGCCACAATTCCCGCTATCTCCATTTCCATACTGAGTAAGCTCCTCCCTTCACTCGCTTTTGTCTTCCAGTTCTTGCTTGTTTCAAGGGCTTGTTCTAATTGACCTAAAGATTGAATTTTGATGGAATTTTGTGAATGAATTTGATGAAAGAAAAGTTGGGTTCTTTTCATTTTCTCGATCGGTTTTAAGATTTGGTTATATTTGGAATCTTGGTTTTGGAACTTGAACAAACCCCATGAGGGAGACGAATCCAACTGCTGAGCCAATTGGGCAAAATCTAGTAAGGCTTATTAGCAACCTATGTTTCTCTGCATTTGTAATCTCAGTTTTGATTTTTACTGTTATTGCAATTACCTACCAACCTCCGGATCCGTGGCTGGAATCAGCTCCAGCTCTTACCAAACTCTTCACCGACCGTGAGAATGCCACCTTCAAGATTGATAATTCTGTCCTCAAAACGGGTGAAGATTTGCAAACTGTGTCTTCACCTCCGGTCCAACCAATCACTGAGGAAGTGATTGAGAAAGCCGAGGAGGAATTGACTGAGAAAGCTGAGGAGAAAGTGATTCAGAAAACTGAGGAGCAAGGTACAGATTTGACCCTGAAATCATCTGGTTGTGGGAATTTGCGGGTCGTGAATTGCTCAGATCCAATGGTACTGCTTACGGTTGAGAAGTTCAACTTGAAGCTATTCAAATCCATTGTGTTTTTGGAGTATCAAACCCCAGTTAATGGCTCGAAGCTGGATGAGTGTGATGTGGCATGGAGGTTTAGGAATAAAAAGGAGAAGTCTTGGAGGAAATATAGGGATTTTAGGCGGTTTAGGTTTGAATTTGGAGAGAATTGTGCCTACAAAATCAAACATGCAGGTGGGTGGCATACAGGTATTAATGCCAGGAGGCAAAGGAGCAGACTTAATACTACTAGAAGTGGTAGAATTCACCCAAATGTTGCACCTTCATTGCGCGATGATGAAATTAACGATACAATTCCAACCTTGGGATCAGAGTCAAATTTTAGGAAGGGAAAGTACTTGTACTATTCTAGAGGAGGTGATTATTGTAAGTCGATGAATCATTATTTGTGGAGTTTCTTGTGTGGCTTGGGGGAAGCTATGTATTTGAACAGGACATTTGTGATGGACTTGAATTTATGCTTGTCAGGAAGTCATACCCCCAGGGGTAAGGATGAAGAAGGTAAGGATTTCCGGTATTATTTTGATTTTGAACATCTTAAGGAGGTAGCATCAATTGTGGAAGAGGGTGAATTCTTGAGAGATTGGAAGAAATGGGATCGTTCACATAAGAAAAAGATTCCTTTAAAAAAAGTTGTGACTTATAAGGTGACACCTATGCAACTGAAAAAAGATAAGACTACAGTTATCTGGAGGCAGTTTGATGCTCCAGAGCCAGATAATTACTGGTACAGAGTCTGTGAAGGACAATCTGCAAAGTATATCCAGAGGCCATGGCATGCCATTTGGAAATCAAAAAGATTAATGAATATTGTTGCCGAGATCAGTGGGAGCATGGACTGGGACTTTGATGCGGTTCATGTAGTTCGAGGAGAGAAAGCTCAAAATAAGGAGTTATGGCCACATCTGGATGCTGATACATCACCGGATGCCCTCCTTGCAAAGATTCAACGGATGGTTCAGCCTTGGAGGAACCTATATATCGCGACCAATGAGCCATTTTACAATTACTTTGATAAGTTGAGGTCCCATTACAAAGTTCATTTACTTGATGATTATAAGGAAATGTGGTCAAATACCAGTGATTGGTACAATGAGACAATTCTTTTGAACAATGGACGGCCTGTTGAGTTTGATGGATATATGAGAGTTGCAGTGGATACTGAGGTTTTCTTTCGGGCTAAGACACGCATTGAGACATTCTACAACTTGACCAGTGACTGCAAGGATGGAATCAACACATGCTGACCAGGTTGATTGCTATTCTTTGCTTTTCATGGATTGATGATCTGTATCACCTGTTTTCTTGGTTCAATTACAAAGTGATACCTTTGAAAGGTTTTTGTTTTTTTTAACTCTTATAGGTGGCTGCCATTCTAAAGGAATCCTATATCTGTACCATAAATTAGTCCTTATTGGCATTTCTGCTATTTTCTATTTTCCTTTGTACTCCAATTAGTCTTCTTTTGATGATGATGATGATGATGATGATGATGATGATGCTCTTTAAAAGTGAAGATTATTGCTTTGCTGGCAAAGAGCTTGGGATGCCTCTTTAACAGTAATTGTTGGCTATTAAAACTAGTTCAACCAAAGGACTTCCTCTTATTGATATGATCAATTGATTTGGGAGCAATTCTATATATGAATAATCAAATCCTGCAAGAAATAAAGAGTCTCATTCTGTGATTATGAGTCCAAGGTCCTTAAATTCTTTCAATTAAGGGGATTTTAGAGCTCGTCGAAACCTAAATCTTTGGAGGATAATATTGAAAGCAAATCTTGATCTTGTGTCTAAAAACACAAATCAAAATTATCCTTAAGATTGTTTGGCTCCATTTCTTTTTTTTATGTTGTGGTTTTTTGTTTTTTTGTTTTGTTTTTTTAACAAAAACAACATTTGAAATAATTTATAATTAAATATTAAATAAAATTTATTAATTAATTAATTTTATGACTTAATTAAATAGCTAATGTTATTTTAACTTTTTATACAATGTTTATCAATAATAATAAATAATCAAATGAGTAAATTTTTGTAAATTTTATTTTAAACTAATATTAATTTATTAATTTTTTTTAATTCCTAAAAAACTTATATTATTATTTACAATTAATTATTTGTTGTTTTATATTTAAGTAAATGATTATAAAAATATATTAAATAATTAAATAATATTAACTATAATTTTATTATTAATTAAACAGTAGTTAATAATAAAATCAGACTATGAACAAAAACGAAAATAGAAAATTGAGACTAATCTTTATAGTTTTCATAAATTATTAAAAAAATCAAAATAAAAGATAGAAAAATTTTTTTTAATCATACAAGTTCTTTTGACAAATTTAAAAACAATACAATAGAAAACTGAAAAAAAAAATCAAAACCAAATAGACCCTTAAGGGATGTTTGGTATGGATTTTGATTTTGATTTCTAATTTCTGTTTTTTTTAACACAAATTAAAAAATATAAATAAAGTACAAAAATTAAAAAAAATAATACAAAAACTTAGAAAAACACACAAAACCAATAAAAACACATAAAAATATAAATGAACAAAAAATTGAACCAAACAACTATTAGTATTTGATAATATATCTTACCTTTTTTTTTTTTTTCAATAAAATGGATTTCAGATCGTAAACATAAAAGTCATTGTGGTGTAGATGAGTTGGATAAGCTATCAGCTTTAAATTTGATTGGTTTGGTACTGTCTACTTTATCATCTTGTGGAATTGTGTTTACAACTTTGTCATTTGTATGCTTGTATATCCTATGATAAGAGTAGATTCAGTCTCAACTTGCATGTGCCCTTTATTTTCTTTCCTTCCCTTTGCTTTCCAAAGAGTTTAGCTTACAAATTACAAATTCCATCAAAATGGTATGGTTAGAGGCATCACATCTATCAATATAAAATCATTCACGTGTAGTCTATGTTTCCTTTTTGTGCTTCTACATGCAATCCTCAAGAGAGCAAATAATTACAAATTTGGATTGGATCCTTCCACTTTCCAGCTATGACTTGGAGCCACTTGTTCATGTAGAGGTACATATTCCTGCATAAAAATACATATATATATATATATATATATGTAGAATATATATGTTATGATATGAAAAAGGATATATAATGTAGAAATGAAGAATTTTATAATAATACTTTACCTCCATCCTCTGGATCAGGTCTTGAGCATTATTTGCAGATATGACAATGTTCCTAGCAGCAGGCCTTATGAATCCCTCTTCCACACCTTTGTCAAACAACCCAAGTAAGCTATCATAGTACCCTTCAACATTCAAAAGACCCACCTGTGTTTTGTCAATCCAATCTCAGAGAAAGTTAAGATAGAGACACGTTCGTGTATTTTATGAGAATGGTATAATATGAAGGAAGGAAGGAAGGAAGGAAGGTTCATGTATACTTTTCAACTCATTCAACCAATCCACTCATTATATGTTTACATCCACTGTATCAAACGCAAGTCATTGTCCATTACCTACTGCTAGTGAGTAAGCAAATGGAATTATTAACATTACAGGAGTCGAAAAAGAGAAGTCAAGTTCCTTTTGTTTTTCTTTTTCCTTTGATGATTACACCAGTGTGTTGTGTTTTTGTTTTAATTCCATTTGGGTCCCATTTGGTTGGAGAAGTCTTATCATCAAGATGAAAAGTTTTTTTGAAAGTTCTGAAGATGAAGAGTTTAAACATGCTTAAAACAACCCTTGCAAGCTAAAAGAGATTAGGTCTACTAATCATGGGTCTAAACTATGGGTGTTAAGTCTCTTTCATTGCCAGCCACCTCTTGGAAAGCTGTCAACTTAATATTCAAAACCACCTATAGCTTTTAGAAAGCTCCATCCCCTTTTCTTAATTGCAATGATAATTCAACGCTTGGTTAAAGTAGTTGATTAGGACAGGATTTAGATATCAGCAGACGTAATAGTTTCAGGGAATCAGGCCTGTTCTTTCTTCTGAACAAAATGAAAGGCCTTTCATCACTTGAAGGAATTCAGAAACAAGAATTCAGAATGCTTCCTTTGAAAAGAATCTCTTGTTCATGCATTTGATGCAGAAAAATGGCAAACAAAACTTATGTGCTTTAGTACCAGTTTGTTGGAACTTTATATTTAGTGAGGTTGTAGCATCAATGCATATGCATGTGTTCATCTTCTTTGAGACAGTAATGATTATCAAACTCTCAATCATTGATTCGGGAAGTTTGATAAGATATGGGATATTCTTTGCATGAGTTTCATCCACTTTTTGGGAATGACATTGAAAAAATGATTGGCAGAAACTTTAACAGAAAAGGAACATCAAAATCAGTATAAGAAATGAAATTCAGGTTTCATCATCATATGTAAACTTAACTGGTTTGTCATGGATTCCAAGTTGAGACCATGTTATCATCTCAAGCAGTTCCTCCAAGGTTCCATATCCTCCTTCATTAAAGCATCATATTCAGGATGTTTTAAATCCAATAACTAGTCACCACGTTTCATATAAATTTGATGGGAAAGATTGGTATATAGAGAGAATAAGAACAAAACCAGGAAGGGCAATGAAAGCATCGGCTCTTCGAGCCATCTCAGCTTTTCTTTCATGCATATCTGATACAATCACCACTTCTCCTACTGCCTGACCTGACATCTGATAACAAACCATTAATGGAACCAATATATATATGTGTGTGTGTGTGTGTGTGTGTGCCTGTGCCTGTGCCTGTGTATGCATATATATATATATATATATACATATAAAGATAGAGAGAAACCATACCTCAAGAGGGACAAGAGCTGTTGGGATAACTCTTAACCCAAAAAAAACAACAAAAAATAAGAATGAAGTGAATTCAAGGCAATCATGCATATGAAAGTAGGAAGAACAGTGAAGAAAATATATGGCAGAGAAAGTCTCTAATTATGAAATAGCTACAGGGTTTGCATGTATCTTTACCCCAGAACATGGCATCCGCCATCATGAACTGTCTGAGAAACAAGTCCCATCAATCCAACACTACCTCCTCCATACACCAAATTCATCTTTCTCTGTACCTGCAGATTTTCAGAATAAAATACCCTCCTCAAAGCTCGAAGAGATATATATCCATGGCTGCCAAAAGCTTTCTTGGGAACAGAGAAAGTGAAGAGTTGCATAACTAACCAGTTGCCTTCCAAGATCAAGAGCTGCTTCCCTGAAGATTGTCTTGTTCCCTAAATTACTTCCACAAAAGACACATACCCTTTTGAACTTTCCCATTGTTCTCTTCATTTGCATACTTAATTCCAAGAAGTCTATTCGTCAAAGTCGAATAGTTCTGTGCATTGCATACATACATACATATATATATATATATATATATAATATAGACGGAAATATAAAATAAACAAGAGGACTTCCTTCTTGTATGACACGTGAGAGATGATACTATGAATAATACTATCGAACAGTGTTTTGTGTAAAAAGGAGATCCTCTGGTTCCCGCAAAATCTTTGTTTTCTATATCCAATTTGGCTTGGTGGGTGAAGCATTATTAGTTAATATTATTTGTTAGCAATAATTTATTGGGATTTAGAGAGTTTGGTCAATCTTATTTTGGCAAGTGAAAGAAACTTTGTTTTTTATATATATAGTAACAAAGATAACTTCGTATCATATTTTATTGAAGAACCTTATATGTATATATATATATATATAGATATTTGGAATTGGAATTATTTATTGAATTGATCAATCCTTTATTAAAAATTTGGCCATTTGATTTAGAGGATGTTTAGTTAAGTTGTAAATTGTGGTTTTTTTTACTATATTTGTATTTTTTTTGAAGTTATATGTTGTTTTTTTTTGTTTTCATATTAAAAATAAAAATAAAAAACCAAAACAAAAACAAAAATAAAAACCAGCATGCGCTAATTGAATCTAGGGTAAGTAATTGAATTGTAATTAACAAATAAACTGTGTAAGCTTTTATTCAAGATTGAGTTTTCTTTTTAATTACTTGAACTACTTGAATACATCATAGTAGGGCTTCTTACAATAAAAATAAAATGGAAGGGGACGTTGACATGATTATATTGAAGAAGCACAAATAATAGGAGGCGGCTGAAGTTGACTTTGAAAAGGAGACTTTCTTCGATAATCAATCAAATTAAAAAAATCAGCTAATTATATAATATTATATGGCAATCATCGTATAAAATGGTTTAAATATTTTTTTATATGCTATGATATATTAAAATAAATAAAAATATTGGAATCATTTAATTTTGATTATCGTTCTTTTTTCATTAAAAATATTTTGAGAAAAAAAGTTCAATTTTTTTATCTTTTTCACTTATCATTGAGCATTGGACTTAGTTGTGCCTATAGCTATGATCTTGTATGATTATATATGTGTTTTTAATTTATAATTTCAGAGAAAAAATTTTCAACAAAATTTAAATATCAAAATAAATTATTAGGATCACTTGCAAAATCTCTTATTTTAGAAATTCATCATCATGTGTTGTAAAGGGGTCCTAAATTCCTACCCCCTTTTTTTTTTTTTGGAAAATGGTCCTACCCAAAATTTGTTTTTAAAAAAAGAGAAATGGTATATGAATAATGAAGAAGAAGAAGATGATGATGGGTTCAAGCGTGCGTTAGAGCTCATGATTGCTGCAATGGCCATAAAATTAATCCCACCATTGATTAATTAATTGATTAATTAATCCAAAAGATGTCACGTATTGTTGCTTCATAATCATGTCAATCCCAATTTGCTTATTATTGGTATAAGATATCATCATATGATTATTTATTCAAGACTCTTAACTAATTACCACCATTTCTTTTCTTTTTCTTTTTTTCTTTTACTTTTGTAGGTTTGGTATTGGTTTTAGGTAGTGAACATGAAAATTGTAGAATTTTGTTAGTTGTGATGATTGATTAGTTTCACGTGAGTGTTATAAATTAATTGTCATTTCAAGTTTGGTTGTAATGCTCTTACTTTCTAAAAGGTACAAAATTGGAAAGTAATAAAAGTGGTGACAAATTTCTACTAATATTTGATAGTTCATTGAACCCTTCTAGTGTTTACTTTGTAAAGTCGCCGTGATAGTCAACCAGAAGGCAAGAAAAAGATATTAAAAATATGACAAGAAGACTTTTCCTACTTCCATGTCCACCTTATTCACTTTTTTAACTAATAATTTTTAAATCTTTACAAATCGGACCGACTAGTAAAATCGGTTTATATCGGTCAATTTTGAGTTGGCTCCAGAAAATTAACTTAAAATTGAGTCATTAGTAAATAAAAAATATTTTGAGCATTGATCGATCGATACTTATGTTTAATACCCCCTTCCACGGTTAGCTTCTCCTCATTTTCTTCTTCTTCTTCCTCATTTTTTCTCTAACAACGCAAATCCCAACCTAACCAACATCTGCAACAATCTTTTTTTTTTTTTTCACAAAAACTCATACTTTTGAGTATAATGCTTTACCCACTATTTTCATTTAACTTCAATCACTTAAAAAAATCTTTTAAAACATCAAACAATTCCAAAAATACCAAAATTTTCAAATTTGATTTACAAATCATTTTTCGACGATTTTTCAAATTTCAGTACATAGTAAAAGTTTTAGTATCTTCCTAACGACCATATCTATTTTTATCAACTAATTTGAAGAATTTAAGTGCAATTGGTAAATTTCTTAACCTTTAAAATTTGAGATTTTTCAATTTTTTTAATTTTCATTCAATTAGTATTTAATTCATCACATTTAAGTATTATAGAAGTTGAATTTGGTATAAATGCAAATTAGGGTTTCAAAATTGGAGATTTTTGAAATTTAAGTGAAATTGTGTTATATTTTATTAAATTAAATGTATATCCATGTAATTAGATGTATGCATGAGCTTATGGAATCATTAATTGTATTTAATTTAGTAGAATTTGAAATTTTACAATTTCAATAATATAAAAATAGGAGATTTTTAAAATTTAGGTAAATTTGAGTTATATTTTATGAAATTGAATGTATATTCATATAATTAAATGTAATGATGAACTTATAAAATCTTCAATTATACTTAATTTGATATAATTTCAAATTTTCCTAATTGAAGGTATATATAAATTGGGAATTTTTGAAATTTAGGTGAAATTTTGTTATATTTTATGAAATTAAATATATATTCATGTAATTAGATGTAGAAATGAGCTTATAGAATCATCAATTGCACTTAACATGGTAGAATTTGAGTCCTTAATATTTTCAATTTGTTAAGATGCATGTCAAGCACTCATGAACGAGCATTTAGGATTTTAAATTTTATTTGACATATGAAGATATACTTTTCTTAGCATATGCAAATTGTGTTATTTGTCATAAATAAATTGGTACTTGTGCACAAAAGTCTGTCTTAGAACCTTC
>JAOXYD010000003.1:196919-233188 GCA_028565735.1 Pinacopodium congolense | reverse complement strand
CTTAGCCATAAGAACTTGGACCCCACCATCGAGCAAGCCCTCGTCGACTGCTATGATCAATATTTGGATGCCGTCCAACAGCTTGATGACTCGCTCGCTGCTGTGTTGGCAGAGGTCCCATATGACGTCCACACCTGGGTTAATGCAGCACTTGCCGACATTGCATCCTGCGACGATGCTTTCAATGAGCTTTCTGGTCATGAATCCCTTTTGTCTTCAAGGAATGCCGTGTTCCGACAGTTGTGCAACAATGTACTCGCCGTCAGTGAAGTCTTGGCTCGAAATTGATGATCATTTTGTCGCAATCGATTCTTAAATATGACTTACACCAAAGATATATAATGTGCAAAAACTTAAGATGCTTGATCGTGATTTACTAAATTAATTTTCGCACATAATTTTATGTTTCTGTTACGAGCAATGAAGAGTAAATTATGGTAGTTGTTTCTGTTCTCACAAACTCTGTACTGCCTACATCTAAATCTAACACAATATATATATATATATATATCTGTGGTTTATAGGAGCACTTCCAAAAGTATTATGATGCAGTTATGCCATACCTGAAGGCCATATTGGTGAATGCAACTGACAAATCCAATCGCATGCTTCGTGCAAAATCTATGGAATGTATTAGTCTGGTTGGGATGGCTGTTGGCAAGGACAAGTTTAGAGATGATGCTAAACAGGTTGGTAGAATTCGGCACGGAATCATCACTAATCAATTATGAAAGCATCCTATATCTAGATGTTAGGATTCTTAACTCTGAAAATGACATAAATTGCACTAATGGAATACCATCATTCAGCCATGGAGAATGGATGAGTTTTAAATGTCCTTGTGCATGAACTAGTTGGACTGGTACCAGCATCTTCTGATACATTTTTCCATTTTATTATTGATTTTTCTTTGAAATTTTCACGTATCTGCCTTTGCAAGGTTATGGAAGTGCTTATGTCTTTACAAGGATCTCAAATGGAGACTGATGGTCCAACCACAAGTTACATGTTACAAGTATGTTTTTATTATGGGGTATTGGTTATTAAAAACTTATCATGAAATCTAAGTTGATACGTTTTGTTGTCTTCTGACCTGTATGGTTATATCTAGGCCTGGGCCAGACTCTGCAAATGCTTGGGGCAGGATTTCCTTCCTTATATGAGTGTTGTGATGCCACCTTTGCTTCAATCTGCTCAACTGAAGCCTGATGTGACCATCACATCTGCAGATTCGGATAATGATATTGATGATTCTGACGATGAAAGGTCTACTCTTTTATTTGGAAATGAGAAAACAATATCTCTTTCAAGCGATTGTTCATTCATGATTTTCAAGTCTACATTTATTCACAAACCTAATTGGCTACTTGCAAATTTATATAAAAAAAGGAAATTGCCATGCAAAGGTATGAGTTGTGTGTCCCCTTTTTCTCATCTTCATCACGTTCAGATATTCTGATTATGTTGGTTACATAGCATCGAACCTGTTTCTTTCTCTCATGCACATTGAAATACATACATTCATGTTTCTGAAGCATGAAATTTTTTTAAATCTTGCTGAGGGTTGCGTCCTTTGCAGTATGGAGACCATTACCCTTGGGGACAAAAGAATAGGAATCAAAACTAGTGTCCTGGAAGAAAAAGCTACTGCCTGTAACATGTTATGCTGCTATGCTGATGAGCTTAAAGAAGGATTTTTTCCATGGATTGATCAGGTCCTATTTAGTTTGCAATATATGTGGATATGATATACATGTTTGTGTTTATTACTTCCTTGGGCATTTGTCACTAGTTCCTATCTTTATGAGGCTGGTGTGGCATTTTTTTCATGTAGGTTGCTCCAACCTTAGTTCCTCTTCTCAAATTCTATTTTCATGAAGAAGTTAGGAAAGCAGCTGTTTCAGGTAATAAATGCAGCGTGGACGTTGCAAATTATCCTCCTTTTCTCTTAATGTTTCCAGGGAGCCCAATTCATGTTCATCAGTTCTCACTGGAAGGTTTTAATTTTTATTTCCAGCCATGCCAGAACTCCTGCGATCTGCTAAATTAGCTGTAGAGAAGGGTATAGCTCAAGGTCGCAATGAGTCCTATGTAAAACAGTTATCAGACTACATTATTCCAGCTTTGGTTGAAGCATTACACAAGGTCTCTATAGATTCCGCATTTATTAGGATTCCTTAATTGATCTCCTACTGGTGCAAGTTTTCAGCTCATATTATATGGAGATTGATGGTTTTTAACCCCTGCAATTTGCCTGCAGGAGCCTGATACTGAGATCTGTGCAAGTATGTTGGATGCATTGAATGAATGCTTGCAGGTCTGTTGTACCACAAAACACTATTAACTATGATTTTTTTGTTATGTAGTCCTCCATAGTTATTGTGTATTCACTGTTCTAGAAAAGATTGAGATCACACAGCATTAGGTATGATAATTCAAGAACTCTCAATTACTAGTCATCAATTGGGAATTTTGAACTTCCATGATATTCTTATTAGTTTTTGGTGAGGTTTTTTTTCCCTTAGTACTTCCTCGGCTTCTATTGTTTGGGTTTTTGACTGTCTTTGTTTATTCCTGAATTAGCTGATTAATTTGATTTTTTTTTTCACTCTAATCCTTTTTATCTACAATCAAATTCCTATTTTCTTTCAGATATCTGGACCTCTCGTTGATGAAGGACAGGTACGTTCTGTAGTTGAGGAGATAAAGCAGGTGTTCAC
Organism: Pinacopodium congolense; assembly: GCA_028565735.1. Taxonomy (NCBI): domain Eukaryota; kingdom Viridiplantae; phylum Streptophyta; class Magnoliopsida; order Malpighiales; family Erythroxylaceae; genus Pinacopodium; species Pinacopodium congolense. The sequence goes on along the minus strand of JAOXYD010000003.1, from coordinate 230,468 downwards.
AGCTAGCTCAAGTAGAAAAAGAGAGAGAGTAGAGAGAGCCAAGGCTGAAGATTTTGATGCAGAGGAGGGAGAGTTGATTAGAGAAGAAAATGAGCAGGAGGAGGAGGTGTTTGACCAAGTTAGTATATGCCTCATTATCATCAATCTCAGAATTATCGGTAATATGTCATGTTTTTTATTCAAATTATCACTTCTTGCAGGTGGGTGAAATCTTGGGAACGTTAATCAAGACATTTAAAGCCTCATTCCTACCTTTCTTTGATGAACTATCAACTTATCTAACTCCTATGTGGGTAAGTACTATATAAATCAATTTATTGCAATTCATTGACTATACCATTATTTTTGAGGTCTTAAATCAATATGTTGTCATGCATTTAGGGAAAAGATAAGACAGCTGAGGAGAGAAGGATTGCAATTTGCATTTTCGATGATGTTGCGGAGCAATGTCGGGAGGCAGCTCTTAAGTAAGTTCTCTTTGAATGTATTTATGAACATTTTGATCATCCTGGTTAAGAACACTTAGAAGTGCTTTTGATCCATTTTGCGGACAGATACTATGATACATATCTTCCTTTCTTGTTGGAGGCGTGCAATGATGAAAATCCAGATGTTCGACAGGTAATTAATCTGATTCTGCTACTTATCAAATTCAAATTCAGGGATGTGCTCAATCTAAATGAATAATTGTTTTTCAGGCGGCTGTATATGGACTTGGTGTCTGTGCTGAGTTTGGCGGGTCTGTGTTTAAACCCCTTGTTGGAGGTATTTTGGCCTACATTTCTTAGGAATCTTCTAGTTTAGAGTAAAAATATATTACTTTTTAACTTCTAATGGTGGTTTTGAGCAGAGGCTCTTTCAAGACTGAATATTGTTATTGGACACCCTAATGCCAAACATTCTGACAATGTCATGGCATATGACAATGCTGTTTCTGCTTTGGGGAAAATTTGCCAGTTTCATCGTGACAGTATTGATTCAGCACAGGTACTTTTGTATATCTAATAGGAAAGTTGAGCTATTGTCTTATACTTCCCTATGTACGAGTAGGAGCAGAATCTTGTCTTTTTGCTGAGCGAATATTATGGAATCCACTTCTTAATTTGTTATTTCTCTATTTATGTTGGCGGTTGTGTTTGCCAGGTTGTTCCTGCGTGGTTGAACTGTTTGCCTATAACAGGTGATTTAATTGAGGCAAAAGTCGTTCATGACCAGTTATGTTCGATGGTGGAGAGGTAAGGGAATAGTACATGCATCCTTTTTCTTTGAAATTCGCGTTTACTTTATAATCGACTGTACTTATTTATTTGGTATCAATCTACAGGTCTGATGTTGAAATTTTAGGTCCCAACAATCAGTATCTTCCAAAAATAGTTTCAGTATTTGCTGAGGTTAGTTAGTTATTCATAACTATATGGATTGCCTACTAGTCACAAGTTTGAAGGCATTGTGTAACAAAAAATTTTGAACTCAAGGACTTCATTTTATGTTATTAGCATTCTATTTTCACAATAAATGTGGCCATTAATGTTAGATGAAGACTTATTGGGTAATATGGACTCTTATAATCCTTTTGAATAGCTGCTCTCGACTTCCAAATATGTTCAGGAAACACCATAGGTTATACCATGTATTATGAATGGCTGAAGATGGTGTTCGAGTTACATATATATACTAAAACCCAGCAATTGAGCTTCATTGATTTGAAGGATACAGTTTTATCAATTTCCTTGCTTATGAATTATGTGGTCATTGTACATGCCATGATTTCTTCTTGTTTGTGTGTGTTTCGTGGAATAATTGTTACTTTTTTCCCATACTAAGAAGGGAAAGTTAATGGTAATGCAGGTTCTATGTGGTAAAGATCTAGCAACAGAACAAACTGCAAGTCGGATGGTTAGTTTACTGAGGCGCCTCCAACAGACCTTGCCACCTGCAACCTTGGCCTCAACTTGGTCGATGTTGCACCCACAGCAACAGATGGCATTGCAGTCAATCCTATCATCATAGCTTTTTGGCATCATGTGGCTTGTGGAAATTACAATATCAAGGTGTTGGGTGTGTATTGATTGCGCATTCTTTGCATCAGATGTTCTCCATCGACTGGATTGGTTTTCTGCATGTTGAAACGACTTGGGGTCGGTTGCATTGAGAGTGAAAGGTCATTGGGATTGAGAATGAAATCCCTTTTCTTTTTGTAGAATGTGTATATTGTTACAAGTGTCGATTCTATAAATTGAGTCAAGTATGAGAAAGAAGAAAAGAAATTGAAGGTGTCCATGCTGTGGTTTGGGGACCTTTTTGCCTTTTTTGTTGTTAAAATTATGAGGTCTTGGGATTGTCGAGGAGGCAATTTCTCGTCACAGTTTTGGTTGGTTGCATCATGTTCTTTTTGTTTCAAGTATAAAAAAACATCTTTGATTGTGAGTTTTATGTATGAACCCAAATTTTGAATGGTGATTCTTTCATTGTATTTGCAGTTTTCCCCTGAAGAAATTATTTATGATGCAATTGAATTAAGAATTTTGCAGTTTATTTCTTCCAATTCGAGTTTGTAAGTCCTTTCTTAGCTCTATCTAAAAGCAAACTTTATGCTTTACTTGCCTGATATTCTGAAACTTCGCGTTTCTCTTCTGCTACCTTCTTCTTACAATACTTGGAATCTATTAAGGACGAAGTTTTAAGTCTTTACTTTCTGCTGTTAACACACATTTATATCTACATTTTTTCATTTCCAAAACTAGGTAATAAAGTTGCAATTCATGTTTTAAAGGAAGTGATCATGTGTTTGTACGATAATGTAATGACAGATTCCAACAGACTTAGAGAACCCATGAAAAGCAGTTTGTGGTTAGTACTTACCAGTTGTTCCTTTTTACATTATTATAAAGAGAAAGTGGTCCAATCCTGATTTTCCTTGCAGGAGAGGAGTCCAAGTTTCTTGTCTTGGTGACTTCCTCCCACTCACCCACCATTTTATATATGATATTGGGATTGGAGATTACACTCTGGCCTGCTCTGCATTCATTTTGTTTGTATATTCATAGGTTTTGGATACCCTTTTGACTCTTGTTTGTTTATACACAATCCTTCTCTCCTGTTTCTAAGAAAGAAATGGCTGGCATGTTCTTATTTGTTTTCTGACTTTGAGAAATCAGTCACCACTACATAACAACAAATCCAACAGAACATGGTGACAAGAATTATAAGACGAGAGCCCCACTAACATATCTACTCCCCCAACATCACTCATGTCCTCTCTTTTTCTCTATATATAAATGTTTTCCTTCTACTTTTTCTGTCACTCACTTTTCTAGCTTCCAATTATTTGCAGAATGGAGAAGCACCAGTTCCATGCCGGGCCAAAAGGGTTCAAGCAGCAGAGATCATCATCATCATCAGCAGTAGGCAAGAGTAAGGGCAATACCAAGTTTGTTGGGGTGAGACAAAGGCCTTCTGGGAAGTGGGTTGCAGAGATCAAAGACACCACACAGAAGATAAGAATGTGGCTTGGCACTTTCGAGACGGCCGAGGAAGCTGCTCGTGCATACGATGAAGCTGCCTGCCTTCTTCGTGGTTCGAATACCAGAACTAACTTCACCACTCATGGCTCTGCCAATTCTGCTATCTCTATGAAGATCAGAAATCTCCTCAATCACAAAATGAGTTTGAAGAATAAGTCTCCCTCAGTTGCTACCTTTAAATCCAATGTCAATGCAACTGCTGTTGTTGGAACTAAGAGTGAAATCAATAACTGTTTGAGTTTTCTTTCCAACATGGATTCTTCAGGGAATAGCAGCAAGCAAGAAAGCCAGATGTTTGTCGATCCATACCGACCGGACTTGAGCGGTTGCATTGGAGGGATTGAACTGGGGCCGTCTCAGTTCTATACGTCATGGCCATTGCAGACTGAGATTGATCAGCTTTCATTGACTCAGGAAGGTATGGACCTGTCGAAGAATGTGAGCTTCTTGTCTGATACATCTGCATTACTGGAATTTGAACACGTGAAGATAGAAAGGCAGATATCAGCATCATTGTATGGGATGTGTGGAGTGAATGAGTTCATGGAGAATGCTTATCAGACAAATGATTCTTTCTGGGATTTTGCTTATATTAACCAAATGTTTTGTAGTAGTAGTTAAGTCCATGTCAATGAATTTATTATTCATGACAGTAAGAAGGTAGAGAGGCAGATGGAGCTGTACTGGATTAACGAAATACTTAGGAAAATATCGTGTTTCTTCCGAGATGATTAATGAAAACTTGATAGGTTTTCTGGTTCCTGAGAGTGTGTTTCATGTCCTTCTTACACGAGTGCCAGACATCTAGAACTGAAATAATGGCCTGATATTGTTATTTTGAGCCCTGGAAACGGCAGATTCCATTCACATCACAGATCTTCATTGATTCGGCAGAAATCATGGATGAGGCCATGGTATGAAAGAAATGAATTTCCTGTTATCTCGTTAGAACGTTATCACTTGTGTTTTTAATTTTCTATTTTTATCCTTATAAATGCGTAAGCCAAAAAAAAAAAAATGTCTTTTTTTTTAATTTTCTATATTTAAAATCACCAAAAACTAAAATAAAAAATTGTAAAAATTTTATTTTTCACGTTTTAAAAGCAGATTTTAAGATAAATTTTTTATATTAAATAATTAATATTATTTATTAAGATGTACAAATGTGTATTGATTTAATAAGTGTATTAATCTAAAAATTTATATTATTTTATATTTAATTATCACTATTAAATTGATTTTCATTATAAATTTCAAAATTTTTATTTTTAATTTTTTTTACAAAAATCAATCAAATAGATTTCTATTTTTTAAAAATTGAAATTAAAAATTAAAAATTATGACAAAAATAATAAAAATGATATCAAACCGCTAATAAAATATCAAACACAAGAAAGAGTCAAATTGCCTGCTACAGCAAATGTGGTAATATTCCAGCTCCCAATTGCAAAAAGAAAGAATGCATGCTGAAGCTAAAATCTCATGCTAATTTGACTCTTTGATGTTCCACAGAAACAAACTGAAACAAGCTAAAATTTCATGTTAAAGCTACTCTTTGATGATCAGAGAGGAAACTCTGTAAATTTCCTTTTGTTTCGACTCCTGAAGTGGCTGAAAAGAATAAAATTGATGAGTTGGAAGATGAAGCAAATATTTTGAAGGAAAGATGTTGAAACATAATCTTTGCTTGACACCAACAAAATACATTCAGCAACAAACAGGGAAATTTGAGAACTTAACAGTATGTGGCAACACAATGGTCCCACACATCACAGACTTAACAATTGAAAGTTGACATGATTGATGATGGCAATCCCCCAACATTAGGAACCAACATCCAGGTGTTGGCTCTTCAACTTATTTATCAATAATCTTCACCTTCATCCTCATCATCTACACCTTCAGCACCAACTTCTTCATAATCTTTTTCCAGGGCAGCCAGATCTTCACGTGCTTCCGAAAACTCGCCTTCTTCCATGCCTTCACCAACATACCAATGAACAAAAGCTCTCTTGGCATACATGAGATCAAATTTGTGGTCAATGCGGGAGAAAACCTCAGCCACCGCCGTGTTGTTGCTTATCATGCAAACAGCACGTTGCACCTTGGCAAGATCACCGCCAGGAACAACCGTCGGAGGCTGATAGTTGATACCACATTTGAAGCCTGTCGGACACCTGTGCAATTCAAGCAGGACAATCACTTTAGACACATAACATGTTAGGGATGGAATATCATTAGTGCAAAAATTTCACATTATACATCACATCAGAGAAATGAGGCCATAAAACTGTAAGGGTTGATATTTAACCCAAATTAGAACAAAAAATGTTCGTTGAAAAGGCATGCATTATAGTTAGCCAGCACAAGAAATACTCCCTCAAGCAAGATGAATGAACAATTCATCCATCAATGCTCATCTAGATATTGATAGTTGCATCTTACCAGTCAACAAATTGAACAGTCCTTTTGGTTTTAATAGTGGCAACAGCAGCGTTAACATCCTTGGGAACAACATCTCCTCGGTACATCAAACAGCAGGCCATGTACTTCCCATGCCGAGGATCACATTTGGCCATCATGCTTGCTGGCTCAAAAACAGCATTTGTAATCTCAGGAACCGACAACTGCTCGTGATATGCTTTTGCTGCTGAGATAACGGGGGCATATGAAGAAAGCATAAAGTGAATGCGGGGATACGGTACAAGGTTGGTCTGGAATTCCGTAATGTCCACATTAATGGCTCCATCAAACCTTAATGAAGTGGTCAATGATGATATGATTTGAGATATCAATCGGTTCAAGTTGGTATAAGTTGGTCTCTCAATATCTAGAGATCTTCTGCAGATGTCATATATAGCTTCATTGTCTAGGAGCACTGCAACATCCGTGTGCTCAAGAAGAGAATGTGTAGAAAGGACGCTGTTATAGGGCTCCACTACAGCTGTTGAGACCTGTAATTCAAGATCAAAATATCAGAGTTTCTACAAAAATCAATTTATTCTACTATTAGAATTTTCAGTCTGCTAGATGAAAAAGATAAGTGAAAACAAAAGGTTTATATAACTCTAGTTTATGTTAAACCCATAAAGTAGATTTCACTAGAACAAATACCTACCGAGTGTTCAAAAAAATAATAGCCCCTGAATTTGTTTGAAATGTCTCAAATGGTTGCATAATAGTCCATAAATGTGGATAAGTATTGTTTATTCATGTAGAGAGAATAATGCTTTGCTAAAAAACCAAAAAGGATATATGTTATGTACCTGAGGAGAAGGATATATGGTAAAACCAAGCTTCGACTTCTTTCCATAATCTACAGATAAGCGTTCCAACAGCAATGATCCAAGACCGGAACCAGTCCCACCACCAACAGCACTGAAAACCAAAAACCCTTGCAAGCCAGTGCAATTGTCGGCTAGTTTCCTTACTCGATCGAGGCAGAGATCCACAATTTCCTTTCCAACTACAGGCCATGATTGTTTCAGCTTAATTTCCAATTACATGTGAAAGAGCAGTTTGATACGATATGAATGATTCTCTTACTTGTATAGTGCCCTCTGGCGAAATTATTAGCAGCATCTTCCTTCCCGGAAATGAGTTGCTCGGGGTGGAAAAGTTGCCGGTAAGATCCAGTCCTAACCTCATCAATAACAGTTGGTTCCAAGTCAACAAACACGGCTCTAGGAACATGCTTGCCTGAACCAGTCTCACTGAAGAAGGTGTTGAAAGCATCATGTGCAACACCTACTGATGTGTCACTGCAAGGAAATCAGAATTGACAATTATAAGCACCAAATTCAGGAGATCTACAAGCCCAAAACAAATCCCTACACAAACTCATAAACCAAAGAAAGAAGGAAAGAAACAGAAGGGTCACTCAAAACATCTAATTCAGATCAAACTTCCATGCAATTTCAGCACCCAAATGCAAGGAGAAGAAGAAAAGCCACCAATAGCATGCAGATTAGATATGTGAATAAAAGCGTATGCCTATATTCGGAAGAACCATTAACAAAAGGAAGATGCGTGCTCATCGATTCAATGCAAAATCCGAACTTGATGATTACCCATTTCTAAACCCATAATGATACATAAATCGGGGCGTAAGAACCCAAGTGTCAAAGCAACAAAAGATATATACAGATCAACTAAGCAGCATGAAGAAAAGGGAATAACAGAGCATCATTGTGGCTTAAAGAACCAAACTTGAAACCCTTTTTGGTAATGAAGAAAAGAAAAGGGTACGATAATCAATAGTTCACGTACAAGTACGGGGGTTACAAGAACTTAATTATCCATAGACGAAGAGATACAAGGGGAAAGGCGAAATCTTTGGATCAAAGAAGGCAAAGAAAAGTTACCTGGGCATCATCCCATCTGGAGTGATGCCATGTTCGAGGCAGTAAAGCTCCCAGCAAGAGTTCCCAACCTGAATTCCTGCCTGTCCTATATGTATGCTTATTATTTCTCTCATCTCTCTTCCTTTCTTTCTTTGTTTCCTAAAGGTTGAATCTTTTTCACCTTCTCTTTTTGTTCTTCTTCTGGTTTTGTTCCTGAAGGGAAGAGAACGGATCTAAGACGAATTGGGATGCAATTGACTGAAAGATACGAGATGGGGATGATGGGTAGAATTTGGTGCCAGCCTTTTCTGGGTCCTTCACTGCCTTTAGTCATTGACTATAGTGACCCTACCATCTTCATAACAGTCAAAAAGTGGAGGGATATGATGGGTATATCGAGTAATCTCCTTCCTTTTCTCCACCTTCCACAACTACACCAAAACTAAATTTGGGTTGTAAAGGGATTATCTTTTGACTTGTGAATTATTGGGAAAGACAAAAATTAAATAAATAAAAAACACCTACTGCATGCATGCTGTTGGACCATTAAAGTTTATTACAACAGTTGTTAGTGAGCTTTGTTAGTTGGTCTCACATGCCTATATTCTTCTCCAATGAGGATAGGAGTCACCTTCTGTATCAAAGAGATACAGAATCTGCAGGAGAAGGACAATTGCATTCATTTCATATCCATTTCTTGCTTTTATTAACTTGTAAGTATTCAGTATTTAGGGGTGTTTAATTGAGCTTTTGATTGTGATTTTTAATTGTGAATGTTATATTTTTATATTAAATTTTGTGTATTTTTATAAATTTTTGTATTCTTATTTTATTTGCAGTTAAGTAGAGCAGCACATGCATCTGTATCCAAAGATTCCAGCTGATGTGGAGTATAATAGCCTATAAACAACATCAAGAGGGTAAATAGCATATCTATTACATACATGAATACGACCAACTTCTACTTCACTTGATATGATATTATTTGTTGAAACTATGCCTTAGACAATTACACACTTTGAGGTCCTAAGAAGGTAGAATTCTGTAATTGGTGTGCATCACTTGATGGAGTAAATTAGTTGCAAACTAGACGCATAGCAAGTCTAAAAGCTCTTTCAAGTTTTGTACATAAAAAGCCCCTTCTCAGTCAAGTGCATTTTGATTCCTCCCCTTATGTTCATCACAAGGGTCCTTATCACCTTATTTATGATATGATTTTCTATATTCAAGACCTATACCAAGATAATTGATATAGCTTAGAATTGTAAGTATTTTTGTATTTTAAATTCCCTTTTTATTAGCAATCAAGATTCAATCTAATAGAATTTGTATTCTTTTATGATTCAAAGTGTGAAAAAAAATTGATTTTAAATGAAGTAAAGTTGAATGAAGAAAGACAAATTCGAAGGTTGGAAAACTTTATGAACACGGAATTATTTGGATAGATTATGCATGAATACATACACTAAATGGAAATATTAATTTTTAAAAATTGACTAGAATTTCAACTTGCAATCATACTCTTATAAAAATTATTTAAAATTATAGATCTTGTAGGACTCTTTTAAGTTATTTTTTGAACTATATTTAGTTGTCACTTTTTTAATACACACATTAAAAATAGTTTTTCTTTTTTCTTTCTTTTTTATTTTAGCTGTCTTTTTATATGGCTTTTAGTAATTGAATTTTTCTTTTTAATTGAAGGGAATCACGACCTTTGGAACTCTATAGATTATGAGATATTTTGTTTTTAAACCTACTTGATTTATTTATTTAAGTATTAAAATTTCTTATATGCTTATACTTTATGATTGTTTCATTTAATTGCTAAGGTATGCAACTAATTTTTTGGTTATTATGATCTATAATTAAGTTATTAGGTCCATAACTGTTCAATCCTTTTAATCGAAGTGGTAATTAAAGTTTAATAATTCATTGCATCATGAATTGTTATTTCTTAAGAATAAAGCTTAACTAAGTTAAATGCAGTTATCCATCTTCGTTAATTTTTCTAGTTTTTAATGTTGTTGTTTACTTAAATCTTAGATCACATTTAGGATTATTAAATAGTTAGAGTTAACTGAATCACACGCTAAAGATTAGCTAATCCTAAGGAAATATAGAAAGTTTTATAATGAATATTTGAATGACAAAATAATGATCTTTTATATCTGATGGTGTATGTGACCTAAAATCAAAGTTAGTTTAATTGATTTCTTTCAATTCAATTAGTAATTTTTTTGTTATTTATTAAGTTTAGTTATTTTGTTTCAATTGTTAGTTATTTTCTTTTCTAAACCCCTCCGCCCATTTAATAATTAATTGCAGGTAATGACTAGTAACATTAGAACTCTAGGTGGGACAATCCTTACTTCTCATTCTACATTCATTATTTTGTTACATGAGATAAGTTTTTATATTTTAGGTGTGGACAACAGCACAATTAAGTGCTAGTTTTGGCCTTTTGTTTTCTTGTATTGAACTTTTCCCTCATTTAAATACTTGTTATTTTCTATTAAAAAAAACACAACACAATTAATAATATTAGTATTGATTGTGTGAACCAAATGGAAAGAAAAGATATATTAGGGCTTGAGAGACAACCTACTTAACAAATGTCGAATAAAAGGGGATTGAGATCATTGGTTTTGATGATGATAATACATATTTATTATTGATATTTTAATTTTGATACATTAGAAAGATGGAAAATGTAAATTGTTTAAGACCGTATGATTGAAACCAAGAAAAAAGTCAATTAATGAAGAAAATGAAGATGGTATTAAACAAGCATTGATGAAGAGACCAATAATGGAAGATCAAGTTCAAGAAATTTAAGATTGAATGGATTTAGTTATGTATTTTAGTAGTAAGTATGGCTTAATCTTATCAACACTCGAAGGACTTACAAATTTGCATATTAGTTTGCATTTAAGTTTATGATCAAGAGTTTTAAAATTTACTTAAGTGTGTTCATTGCATTTGCATATTAGAATTTAGTTTAGCGTTCAGTATTGGTATAAAGTTTTATAATTAAGAGGAAATTATGTGAATTATTTTAAAAGAATTCTTTTTATGTATCAAAGTTCTTTAGAGAGTTGTTTGATTTTATTTTAGTGTGATTAAATATGTTTAAGTTAAGTTTTTGTGTGAAATTTATTTTTAAGGATGTTTGTAAAAGTTTTGGAAATTTTGAAAAAGTTAAAAGTTTGTTTGAATTGAAAATTTTTCATAACAAAGACATATTTTGTGTTTGAATATAATTGAAATGTCTTTGTATCTAAAATAAAATTGGAGAAGTTTTGGAATTTGTATTAATTAGTTTTGGAATGAAAAGAACATTTTTTTAATTATTTTGAGAAATTTTAGATAACTTTTGAAAAAGTTTTGAATGAAATTTTTTCATAATCACAATAAAATTTGTATTTGAGTTAATTGAAACATCTTGATAATTGAAATGATCTTGAAAACAGTTTTAAAACTTATATAAATATGCTTCTATTGTCAAAAGCTAAGACAAATCTTATTTTTTAACTTAATTATGATATCTTAGTATCCAAAAATATTATGGGGAATATTTGAAAGTTGTTGGAACTTCTTTAAATCATTTTAAAATTGATTTGAATTATTTTTGGCTATTTATAAATATGAAATTTGTTCTACGTATGCATCGGTCGATCTATGTGGGACATTGGTTATTATTTCATTATTTTTAACTGTTCGATTGACTAGTGTGTACTATTTGGTTGACCAACTAGTTTATTTTAATTGTTCGATTAGTTTATTGTTTTTAAGGACTCGATTAACTGATGTTTGCTATTTGGTCAACCACTTAGTTGATTTTAAGGGTTTGGTCAATCATTCTCTATCATGTAGTCGACCGGTGTTTTTTTTCATGGGTATCAATCGACCAAACCAATAATTAGTCGACTAGTGATTGCCTGATTGATCTAAGGTACTGATCGATTATTATAGATAACGACTAGAACAATTTTTTAATGCCTTTTTGGTTTTGTGTAATAGATTTTTTAATCCTCTAACAATTACATGAGCTTACAAAGTTTATAAATATAGATTCTAAGCGATTTAAAACAATTCTTATGAGTTTTAAATGATTGTAAAAGTATCAAATAATGTTTAGGATTGAATAAATTTAAGAGAAATAGTTGAATTTTGAATTTGCATTGTTACATTTTTTAACCTCTTGAGCATTGGTTTTTTTATCAAACAAATATGTTAATTTGTATATCATTAATTAGATATTGAGAGCTTGATTTTGTAGGCTTAATTATTGTGACTAAAATTGCGAATTTTACATTTGAGAAAGAGTTATTCTTCATCAATTAAAATAAGATTGTTTTGGTTTAATCTTTACACTTAAGTAAGATTACTAAATTACTCTTTAAGACTTTTTAATTGCTCTTCACTTCCTTTTAGAAATAAATTTGTTATAAAGATTTCTCTTTATTATAAAGAAGATTTGATTTAGTAAAATATCAAAATGAAACCTAAAAAGTGGACAAGCAAGAAGTTGACTAGCCAAACCACTATAAAATTTTGATTTACTTTCTCCTTTCACCTACTCCTTTTATTTATTTGCATTTTAATTAATTTTTAAATTACTTCAACTTGATTTATTTACATTGAATTGATTTATTATTTCACATAGGTTGAATTTGGAGTTTAGAGACTTCTTCTTTATAATAATCAATTCAAGTAATTTAGGTTTTAATATAAAAAATTAAATACTCAATTCACTATCTTATGAAATTTCATTAAGGCGAACAATAAATATAGTTGATTCATGTGATGAACATCGTGTCCTCTATTTAGTACTTACATAGATGTTGTAATTAGGGACTGGTTCTCATTATTAGGCCTTGTTTCGATTCGCTAACTCTAGAATTCTAACTAATAAAAGTCCCACTGAACCTAAAACAATATAAAGACCCACTAGAAATTACTTATTTTTGTGACCATATACACTCTATTCATATATGTTCTATGTTTTATGTCACAAATATTATCATTTGAATCATAGTATTTTTAAGGTTAGGATAAACAAATATAAATTAAGGTGACATTGAAATTGAATCGCCTATATTTTTTATTTCTTTCGAATAATTAAATAAAATTAATGGAAAGGAGGGTTGAATTAATATAAAGATTAGATATTAGATTCTTAATAGTATTGAATCAAATAGCATTGGAGTTTGGAGCAACTTCCTATAGTACATCTCTTGTTGCGCTGAGCTGGTTTATTGTTGCTTATAAAATTTTCTATCACATCATTAAGTACTAAAATCCAGTTTGTTTTCCTACAATCTCAAAGTAGTGACAATTTCGAGTGAGACGTGATGCCATGTTTGCAAATTCAGCATAGCTTAAAGGACCAAATCGCCAATGGGGTTACTTCCTTAGAATCTATTGACAATGAATGGTGGGGTCCTCGTGAATCGAGCAAGATTGATATTCCCAAATTATCCCGTATTTATTACTAGGGGCCCAAACGTGCCTGCTGGCCTCCCATTTTTAACTAAAATTATCAACAATTAAAATCATCAAAAAAAAAAAAAAAAGGTCAACACATTTCTTCTCAGAATCTTTGGTATGAGTTTGATCCAGCTTTAGGGTTTAGTTTTCACCTGAAATATTGAAGAAAAAGTCAAATTTTTATTTTATATAACAATAATAATTGTAAATTATTATTTTTAAAAGATCTACTAAATAAATTATATGGATTAATTAATTAATTTAGACAAATTATATAATAAATTCAGCTAAATTGACATGCATGGAATTAATATGTTTTCGTACCCACTTTGTCATTTTTTAAATTTATAAAATAATAAATAATTCTCAATACACTCGTTAAATATAAGAACTTTGAATTAATAGATATAAAAGAACAAACTTTACTTGTAGGACTACCCTATTCGAGACATGCTTGTTTGTACTTTATTCAATTATTAGAAGGCCATATTAATTATGAAAAATAGGAAATATAAACAAATAAAAAGAAAACCAAAATAGCTGTATATGATGTAAAAATAAATAAAAGACAACAATTTTCCCAAAAAAAAAAAAGGACAACTAAGTATGAAGAGGGTAACATATTACCTTCTTTCCTTAGAAGCCAAAGAATCTGTCTGGTGCACAACAAAATCTGATGTCATAAATAAAAACATTAACGAAAAAATAATTAAAAATCGAATTTAAATGAATAGGTTTTTCTTTTTGTTTTCAATGGCTTCCTTATTTTATTGATACATATCTTAAAGAGTGAATTTTTATGGTACTCTAATTTGCCTTGGTCTCTGCTTTCTCCTCTTTCCTTTTCCTTTACACTCCCATCTGCTTTTTCTTCCTCTCTCTGCCACTATTTTTTCTGTGTGTTTAAGTAAAAAAGGAAAACAAAGATAATGGGAGAGGAGAAGAAGTCTCAATCTGCAGGTGTGTGGCCTACTGTTAAGCCTTTTGTTAATGGTGGTGCCTCTGGCATGCTTGCCACATGTGTCGTCCAGCCCATTGATATGGTCAAGGTATAGTCTTTTGGCGTTCCTGTGCTACAATTGGATGTATGTAATCTTGTGGTAGATGGTGGCTTTGGTATGATGTTCTAAAGTTTGTGCCTTTGGGACTGATACCGTGTTTTCTGTGGGTTTTAGATCCGGGTTTTGATGGGTTATGCAATGGATGAAAAGGGTTTCTGTTTTAATGTGTTGTTTTTGTTTTGGTTTGGTGTAGGTGAGGATTCAATTGGGTCAGGGATCAGCTGCTCATATCACCAAGAACATGCTGAGGGAGGAAGGACTTACTGCCTTTTACAAGGTTCGCCTTTTATTCTATTGGCTTCTGATCTGCTTTAAGGCATTAGGATAGACCATTTAGTCTTAGATATATGTTAAAGAATGTGTCTTTATGAACGTTTGGTATGCGAGTTCAAAGCGTAAGGTTTAAGTTCCGCTTGTTTTAATTTTAAAGTGAGGCAACCAGCACTCCCCAGTTGAAACATTTCGATGAAATTGAGGTCTAAACAACTCCCAATTTGGATTGTTTAACCAATTTGCTCTCTTTTGGCAGTTGTATGTTTGAAGGTTGCTAGCAATGCTAAAGAGTAAAAACTGCCGGTTATGTTATCCATCAGGAGAAAATGATTTGAACCAGGCCAATAGATTCTGTGTTTTATTTATAAAATTTAAAATTATATGTTTCTAAGCTCACATATTGTAAGGTAGATTTCAGCTGTGCTCTATCCTGTCTAAACGACATTACTTTGAACAGGGGCTTTCAGCTGGACTGCTGAGACAAGCCACATATACCACTGCTCGACTTGGATCATTCAAGTAAGTACCTGACATATTTGTTGTCAAGTTATAGCATTAGTGGCCATACTTCACGTCTTAAATCTACTGTTGCTATGTGTTGTGATTCTTTCTAACTGGGTGTTTTCTTTGGCAATGTTTTCTCATTCACTATTTGGGAAGTTTATCTTGTTATCCTAACCATATTCTTCTGTTTCTATTTGTAGGATTTTGACTGCCAAAGCAATTGAAGCCAATGATGGGAAACCCTTACCTCTATATCAAAAGGCTTTGTGTGGGCTAACTGCTGGGGCTATTGGAGCCTCTGTTGGCAGTCCAGCTGATCTAGCACTTATCCGTATGCAGGCTGATGCCACTTTGCCTGCTGCTCAGCGTCGAAACTACACCAATGCCTTTCATGCACTCTACCGAATAGTTGCAGATGAAGGGGTTTTTGCTCTCTGGAAGGGTGCTGGACCAACTGTTGTCAGAGCAATGGCATTGAACATGGGAATGCTTGCTTCTTATGATCAATCAGTTGAGTTCTTCAGGGATTCTCTTGGTTTTGGTGAAGCAACTACAGTTTTAGGTAAGAATGCATTTTGAGATTCCAAATACACGCCTAAATGATTTTGACATTTCAATGTCAAGGATCATTTTTATCCTTATTGTTGTCTCCTAGCTATTATTATCAGCCTTTTTTTTTTCCTTTTACATAAAGTCTTTATACTTGGTTTTGGTAACACTTGGACTATGTGGCTTTAACAGTGGTTGGATGTGAATATCTAATGTATTGTTAAAGATTTGACCAATTTATCAATGGTTGGCTGGGTAGAAACTCTCTCATATGCTCAAATTTTATTTCAGATATTTTGATGAAGCACTTCTGATTTTGAAGTGTATTGAGACTTTTGTTTTGTTAGAACAAAGGTATCTGCCTTTACAAGCAAGGGTTTATGAAATAATTTCTGGACGGTGTACACACATAAAAATAAATTGTCAGATGGGAAAACATAGTAATGTATGTTGATTGTGAAGGTATAGACCAACTATGAAAATCGTGTGGATTGTACCAGATTGATTATCAGGTGAATCTTTTTCTGATGCTTGCTTTTCTTGTTTGGAATTCTTTTTCTGCTTTTATTAACGAAGTTGTCTTCCTTTCTGTCAATAGACCAATGAGTAATAACTTTTTCTCCTTCTCTTCAGGAGCAAGTGCTGTTTCAGGTTTTTTTGCTTCAGCTTTCAGTCTTCCTTTCGATTATGTCAAGACTCAAATTCAGAAAATGCAGCCTGATGCTCAAGGCAAGTATCCTTATACTGGTTCCTTGGACTGTGCCATGAAGACTCTCAAGTCAGGAGGACCATTCAAATTCTACACTGGATTCCCTGTATATTGTGTTAGAATTGCTCCTCATGTCATGGTATCCATCCGCCCTCATGTCTGCGGTTGTTTGCATCCATTACTTGATAAATTTCCTATGAAAGATCTGACCTGTGAATATTTGCTTCTGCAGTTGACCTGGATATTCCTGAACCAGATCCAGAAGGTGGAGAAATCTGTGGGGTTGTAGTTCTAACCAGCAAACCGAAACACTGGTCGCCTGGATATGAATAATAACAATATTTTGGTTGCATTGTTATAAACTTTTTATTAGGGAAGTGAAAACTGATTGGTTTGAGCTTTTCACAGTTAAATTGAAGCAGGAGTTACATATCATTTGAGGACATAAACATTTTTAGGGGTGACAGGAACTTGGACTTTACAGGCATCCCATTGACAAGAACTGTTAAAATTTTGTTGAGAATGAGGCCGTTGAGGAGGGGAAATAAGTTTTGTACTTGATAAAACAGGGTTATCTCATGAATCTTTTACCCTCCCTTTTTGGTTCATTCTAAGACTTAAGATATGAAGATTTAACATTTTCTTTTAAGCTTTCTTTCTTTTGATCACAATGATGCCGTTTGAGTCATCTTATGCTGCCTTTTGGTCTAGCAAGTGTTTTGGAAGTCACTTGTACGTGAAAACTTCTCTCTTTCATTCAGGTGTAAAATATAGAGTAATGAATCTTTAAATGTAATGTACTATTCCAATAATAGATTCTGAATTCTGGAAAAGTGTTTCTTCATTTCATTATGTGTATAGTGTGAATTCATATAGCTTTACGAGAAAAATTAATTCTTAAAATCTTTGCTTTTTATTATATTGTTAACTAGATGAGAGTCTGATCTTGTCTTGAAAATGTCTTTATGACGAAGAAATCAGGCTCCATATAATGGCTTTATTGGTATTTCAGCCAATTGATTAGCTGATGGTCCAAGTAAACATGTTTGGTATTATTTTTTTTTATTTTTTTTATTTTTATATATGTGTATTGATTTATGTGATATTGTTATTAATTTTTGTGTTATTTTATTAGTTTCTGTACTGTATTACTATGTTGTCTTTTTTTTATTTCTGTGTTATTTTTATTGGTTTATACGTTTTTAAAAATAAGAAATCAAAAAGGAAAATGGTAATAATACCAAATAAGGCCTTTAATTTTGATTTTTTGTTTTGATTTTTTTTAAACACATAAATCGTTAAAGAAAATATATTAATATAGCACAGAAATCGATAAAAAAATATAATTACTAATATAAAAATATAATAACCACAATAAAAAATTACAACCCACAATTCAACTAAACATTCCCTTATTAGGGTCCTTTAGTTTTAGTGTTTTTTGTTTTTATTTTTTCTGTTTTGTTTTAAAAAATAGAAGAAAATGTGTGTAGAAGTGTTCTGTTTTTTTTTTGTTGTTGTTAAAATTAGAAAAACAAAAAAATAAATAGAGAATTAAAAAATCTTTTTTTCTACATCTTCGAATTTATAAATATATTTTTTATTAAATAGTTGACATAATTTATTAATTAATATTATATTTTAAAGTATACAAGAGTAATTTAATATAAAATTTTGAATTTATTTTATATTGAACATCATTACTAAATTAATTTTTTATTATAAATCTTAATTAAATATATTTTTGTGTTTATTTTTATTAAAAATATCAATTAAATAGATTTTTGTTTTCAGGTTTTTTTATTAAAAATATCAATTAAATAAATTTGTATTTTTATAAGAAAAACAAAATCACATAAATAATAAATAAAAGCAAAAAAATAACAAAATAATAGCAAATAATAGCAAATAACCTTTGATTTACTATTCTGAGCTTGATCTCAAATAAAATGAAAATTAATGACAGCATGTTCCATCCAAGAATGGAAAATTGGCATCATTGATTGATACCAACGCTATTATAGTATTTAACTGGATAGTATTTCATCTTATGTTTTTTTTAATTTTTTTTAATTTTTGTGTTTTATTTTGTATTGTTATTTTCTAATTTTGTTTTTACTTGCTTTTTTTTGTTGTGTTATTATTTATATTATTTTAAAAAGTAATATATGTTAATATTAAATTTTAATTTTTATTAATATCATTTTTATTAAACTAAATATTGAAATTTACTTAAATAAAATTTGTAATAATTATAAAATTAGATAAATAAATAATAATTTTAATTTATTTTATTTACATTATATTTTATAGTAAATTAAATATTTAAATTTACATTAATAACATTTTTAATAATTTTAGAATATAATATTAATAATTACTTGATAAATTTACAATTAATAGTATAATTTTTTAAATTAACATAAGATTTTTAAAATACCAATATTTTTTTCAAATTAACATAACTGTCTTCTGGTATTTGTTTCCTACCCCTCAAGATTGCATCTTTCTAGCTATGGAAGTTCCAAAATAGATCTCCAGTCGCCACCTCAAGAGCAAATCAGTGACCACAGCTAAAGTTTACCTTAAAAACAATTCCAAAAGTTATTTGTCGTTAAATCCTCTTAACTACCACCAATACCTAATTAATTAGACTAAGGTACAAGAATTAATGGTCTATAATAAGATAAAATATTATGTCTAATGAGAAAATATTATCATTAGAATACTAGATATTGTTCATAAGGTTTTAATACTAGATCTCCAGCTCTTACTATATATAGACTTATGTAACAAATTACTTGAGTCATCACAAGTCCTAAACATTAGAAAAGAGAAAAAAAGTTCAACACTTTCTCTCTACAGATTTTTCCCTGGCCTCTCCCTACTCCCTCTCTTTATCTGCATTTACAGATTTGCTGCTCCCTCTCCTCTTTGCATTTTCTATAGGTCTCATACAACTCAGATCTAGATTCTGCATAGTCAGACCAATGGACACAAAATCAGCTATAAATTTATACACATTACACATTTATATAGTTAAATCTTATGTTAGTTTATGTTTTTGAATATAAAGTATCTTACATTTCGTATTAAAGTCTAGCCATATTTGTGTTTTTTGTGTTAGAAATATGTATTCTTTATTTAGAAAAACGAAAAACACTATTTATGTTCATAGATTTACATTTTTGTTAAGTTATTTTCAGTTATATATATGTTATAATGTAAAAAATAATATATAAATAGCAAAAACATAAGGTACAGGAGTTGTTTAATCCAAAAATAGGCTAGATCTATGAAAAACTAGTCCAGAAAACCTAAAAAAAGCAAAAAAAAACAAGCTAGAGAAGAGGAATTGTAGGCGCGTGTTAGACACTCACGAGGAATGCAACTGAAAGAGGAAAAGGTGCCGACAGTATCATGCGTTGCGCGATCTAAAGGAGATGTGTTGGCGCATGTGGACGAATACATATGTCTCTGCCCGTCCAGCGCATGTTTGCTGATCACGTGGGTCAACCACACACGCCCTCCCATGCGCAGACGAATTTTGCTCACAGCTAACGGTATACTGACGTCACGATGACATCATCCCGAGAGCTATTGACGTGTGTTAACGTCACCTACTGACTGTGCTAATTCTACTAGTATGATGTTGATTAAATGATGACTAGACTGCTGACATGATACCTATTACATGACAAAAAAAATTAAAATTTTTCAGATTTTACAAGATGGTTCCTAAAGTTATTTTGGATCATATTTTTGGTCTTATGAACTTTTAAAAATCAAGTTTTTTCATTTTCTAGAGTATTACATTAGTAATACTTAAGGTTTAACTTCAGAAAAATATACATACACTTACAAAAGTCATTTTAAGTTATTTTTCATACAATTTGACTCAATATTAAGGAGATAAATATGATAATATTATCTCATACAGTTTTATTTATTTTATTGCATAATTAATCAATTTTAAAATATTTTTATCATTAAATAATTTTCAACATAAAGATTTAGATACTGCATTCATCACTACTTTTGTAACATGTTTTAGTTGCATATAGTTTTTGGCAACATATGCTGGTCCATTGTCACATAATACGTGCCCATATAGTTTGATGTGAGGATGACATACATACGTATCTTTTGTACTTGATGAAATGGTTTAAATATTGTTAAGAATATAGTTGCCACAGTAGTCTTTTGATTTGGTATATGAACCATGTTTGCTTGTAGTTAGGAGATGTCTGTTATTTTGTATTTGGTCATTCAACCCACAAATGTTTACCTTATATGAAACTTGAGATGTACGTAAAGGCATATGGTGGAAGAAAGCCATTGCTTAAATGACCTATACACCCACAAGCAGTAAACTCACGAGAGTTGATGATGTATACTCTGATTACTTTTACATAGAGACCTTATTCATATGTTATACATTAAGACCACAAGTGTTTTTTAATATATGGATAGGATTCTCGACATACGTTTTATGACTTTGGGTATAATAGTTGTCCTACATTTTTACTGATATTACATTATCTATTTTTAAAGTCACATTTTCAATGAATGGATGCACCCTTACTATTGAAGCATTAAGCAGCAATAATCTCAATAATTAGAAGGAAGACGTGGAATTTGTGTTAAGGGTAGCTGAATTTAATTCTGCTTTGACGACAGAGGAGCCACCTCTGATTGATCCTTCCAGCAGCTCTAAAACAAATAAAGTAAGTTATGTAAATTGGGAATCGAAAAAAGGCTAGCCTTTCTTACGATTGAAAAGTCCATCTCAAATAGTATTTCACCGGGCTTCCAACTACAACCTCAACAAATAAGCTTGTGCAAAATGTGATGCAAACATACCAAGTTTCCCCTAGTGGTGAGATTATGTCCCTGGCAAGGAAATTATTTTCCGTAAGGTATATAGGAACTAGGGGAGCGCGACCATATCTTCTTAATATGATGGATCTTCAAAAGATGCTTGAGTCGAGGGATTTCCCTTTTTCAGAGAAGTTTGTAGTGCACTACATACTTACAACTTTTCTGGAGGAATTCACTTATTTGGTTATTGTTTTCACTGCTTAATACGAGTCTTTAGATGTTAGTACTCTGATATCTTACTTTATAGTTAAGGAAGAGAAGCTAAATGCAAAATTGCAGACAGTGCTATTACTTACTCAAGTAAAAGGTAAGGCAAAGGGAAACAAATCCAAAGATAAATCATTCTCTATTCAAAGTTATAGGTCAGATCAATGGCATCAAAGGATTAAAAACTGCCAAAGTCTTCAAATGTTTCTTCTGTAAGAAGGGACATAAGAAACAAGACCACCTAAAGTATAAAGCCTGAAAAGAAAACTAAAAGCAATCAGGTAACTCTTTGACTCTCGTTATTTATGAATCCAATGTTACCTTAACTACATCTAGTTATTGGTGGCTAGATAGTGGAACTTCTACTCATATTGCTTCCACATTGCAAGGGTCCATAATAAAGAGAAAGCCAAATCATGATGAGTTCAAACTCATGGTTGGAAACAATGAAGCAATAGGTGTAGAATTTATTGGAGTAATGTGTTTGATTTTATATTCAGGCTTTAAACTTGTACTGCATAACACATTTTATATATGATCTTTTAGACAAATTTTGATTTATGTATCAGTTTTAGATTAAAAAAATGCTACAATTTTGTGATATATAACTCTATTATTCAATTATCATATGATGCAAAATATATTGGTACAACTTTCTTATCATATAGTTTATACAAAATGTGTTTAGTTTCAGATAATTTCTATTTTATTTCTTACATAGCTGAAAAGGTTGTTGCAAAGAGACCCTTAATAAAGGATATATCATATATAAAGTGGCATAAGAGATTAGGTCACATTTCTAAAGAAAAGAATTGAAAGATTAATAAAAGATAACATTCTTCAAACTCTAGATTTTTCATAAATAGAGACATGTATTGATTGTTGTAAAAGTAAAATGACTAAAATAAAGAATAAAACTTTCAGACACAGTTATGATCTATTGAAAATTATCCATGCAGATATTTCTGATCCATATTCACTCACAATTTGCAGATCGAGGTATTTTGTAACTTTCATTGATGATTTTTCCTAATACGGCTACATCTTCTTGATTAAAAAAAGGTCTAAATCACTTGATAAGTTTAAACTGTTTAAGACTGAAATCGAGAAACAACTGAAAAAATTATTCAAGGTAGTTCGATCTGACCAAGGAGGAGAGTATTATGGCAAGTATAGAGTTTTATGATAAGAAAAGGGTTCGTTTGCCACATATTTAGAAAACTGTAATATAGTAGCTCAATTTACTATGTTGAATAGTCTTGAACAAAATGGTGTAACTGAAAGACGTAATCACACCTTAAAGGATGTGAAGAGGAATATGTAAACAGGGCTAATCTTCCAGAATACCTTTGGGTTGAAGTTATTAAGACAACCTTGTACATTTTAAATAAAGTATACAGTAAATTAGTGTTAAAGACCCCTTTTGAGTTATGGAATGGATGGAAACCATCCTTAACCCATGTACGCGTTTGGGGTTATCCAATTGAGGTACGACTATATAATCCGAATGAAAACAAGTTGCATTCTCAAACTATTTGTTGCTATTTTATATGATACTCTGAACACTCTAAGGGTTATGGATTTTACTGTAGAAAAGGAGGATTCATAATTGTATAATCATAAATAGCTAAGTTTCTAGAATTTGATGTGACTGATGAAATTTCTCATCTAATAGTTTAGAAGGTAGCATTTAGATGACTATAGTTTTGTATCCTACATCTATTCAAATAGGATCAATGGATTCTAGAGGAACCAATACAATCTCTTGAGGATATAATTCCTAAGGTACAAGATTCAGTTGACCAGGTTCCATTAAGAAGATTCAGTATGATGAGGGGACCTACTACTTTACCTGACTATATGGTGTATCTAGGGGAGTGTGACTATAACATTAGTCATATAGTAAATCCAGTAACTTTTTTATAAGTTATTTTTGGTCCTCATACATATTTGTGGTGGGATGAAATGAAAGAAGAGATGCAATTATTAAAGCATCATCAGGTATGGAAACTTGTTAATTTACCCTAAGGTTATACACTTGTATGCTGTAAATAGATTTATAAGAATAAAAAGGATCCTCATGGTAAAGTTGAGCGGTTTAAAATCGGATTGGCGGCTAAAGGTTTTACTCAAATAGAATGAATTGAGTTTAATTTCACTTTCTCCCTTGTATCCTTCAAAGACCCGTTTAGGGTGATTATGGAATTAATAGTTTATTATGATTTAGAGTTACATCAAATGGATGTCAATACCGCTTCTTGAATGGAGATCTTTATGAAGAGATCTATACGGTATACCCTGAATGTTTTCAAAAAGATGACATGAGTCATTAAGTATGTAAATTGAGGAAGTTATTATATGAATTAAATCAAGCTTTCCATTAATGGTACCTAAATTTTAATGAAGTAATTATCACATTTGATTTTGTGAAAAATAAAGTTAAAAGATGCCTATATTATAAGATTCAAGGTGGTAAGATGATTTTTCTACTTTTGCATGTAGATGACATTTTACTTGCATTAAATAATTTAGGTATGTTGTATGAGATTAAGTAACTCTTATCCGAACAATTTGATATGAAAGACCTTAGTGAAGTATCTTTTGTCATATGTATTTAGATTTACGGGGATAGATATCAAAACTTATTAGGTTTGTCTCAGAAGGCATACATAATGTGTGTGTTGTAAATGTTTCATATAAAAAATTGTAAACCTTGTGCAGCATTACTCTCTTATAAAAAGAAATTATATTTAACTTAATGTCAAAAGAATGAAGTTGAAAAGGAGGTCATGAAGACTATTCCATATTCTAATGCAGTAGACTACTCGATGTATGCACATGTATGTACTAGATTGAATATTATACTTGTTGTTAGTCTTTTGGATAGATATATATCTAACACAGATATGGATCACTGAAATGTAGTTAAACGAGTTTTGAGATACCTTAAAGGTGCCAAGGATTGTATGCTTGTATATAAAAAATTGAAAATTTAGATTTGATAGAGTGCACGTATTCAAATTTTGCTATGTATCCAGCTGATAGGAAGTGCACTTCATGATACATTTTTATGCTAGTAGATGGTACAGTATCTTGGAAGAGTGTCAAACAGACACTTATAACCTCATCTACTATGCATGTATAATTTGTTACATGTTATGGAGCTGCTTCATAGGCTGTATGGTTAAGAAATTTAATTTCTAAATTGTATATAGTTGAGCCAATTGATAGACTCTTGGTTATACAGTAATAATCTTTCCTCGGTAATATTCAGTAACAATAATAAGAACATCATAGGGTTTAAGTATTTGAAGGTCAAGTATTTAACCTTAAAGGAACTGATGCAAAAAGGTGATATTATAATAGAGTATATATCAACAAAATATATGCTCGCAGATCTAATAATTAAAGGACTACGACCCATCAATTTTAAAAAATATGTCAATAATATGGGTATACAAAAGTCCTTTTAGTTAGGGATCATTTGGATACATTTTATGTCATATATAGATCAAAAGTCTTAAGATTTATATTAATATTAATCTCATCACAGGTCATTGGGTATTGTTATAGTATGACCTTATTTATGTCTATGATACATGCAGTTATCTTGAGATGCATTGCGTACATTGAAACATAGTGGGATAAAAGTGCTCATTCCATACAGATATCTCTAATGTGGTTTAAAATAAAGTGGAATATTAAGATCGACAAATGAAGGTACCTTAAGTTTCGTATCATGTAGTTTGTCACAATACGTTTTCTTACTCATGTTAGTAAGGTGATTCGATATGCATAGTTATATTGGAACTATGTTGCTATATGATGCACGTTTATGATATTTTTCGATATTATTAGTCTTATGAGACAAAGTGTTTGAATTTAGTTATATTTGGATCATAATTCATATCATATATTTATTTTTACTTAGTCATTCTGTTGAAACAATTAATACTTGCCTATAAGAGAGAATATTGGAATAATTTTAATAAAACACAGTTTATTTTAATTGTTCCAGTATTTAATTTGGACAATATTAATTGGATTAAGTAAAAATAATTAATTAGACTAAGGTAAAAGAATTAATGGTCCATGATAAGATAAATATTACGTCTAATGAAAAAATATTACTCTATTAGTGTGGGCTAGATAGTCCATTAGATTGTGATAGAGTTGTCTAATAAAACACTATTTATAAGGTTTTAGTGTTTGATCTCCTCCGTTTGCTGTATATATACTCGGGTAACAAGTTACTTGAGTCATCACAAGTATTAAGCTTTAGAAAAGAGTAGAAAGTTGAACACTCTCTCTTTATAGATTTTTTTAACCTCACTATATTCCCTCTCTCTATCGGCATTTGCAAATTTGCTGCTCCCTCTCTCTGCATTTTATGTGTTTATTTTGCAGGTCTTATATAACTCAAATTTGAATTCCGCATATTCAAACTAATAGACACAAAATCACGTACAAATTTCTACATATTACTCGTTTATATAATTAGATCATGGGTTAATTCATGTTTTTAAACATAAAGTATCTCACATTCTACCTTACTCACTCATTCTTGTTTAAATAAGCCGTTAATATGAACTAGCCTTCAACAGAGCAATCGAAGCAAAAAGGACACAAGCGATAACGATCGATGGTGGTGCACAAAGGGCAAGTTCGATGATGACTAGAGGCAAGAACAAAGGATGAGAAATAGAGCTAGCAATGTATGATGCTGTTTAGGCAGAGGCTCAGCTACGTTAAAAAACAAGAAATGAAAACGAATGAAAAAAATGATGGATTTTTTCTACCGTTTATTTGGCCTCTCCAAAGTGCAATACAAAAACATAACCAAACGTGTTTTTTCATCTTTGGTTTTCATGCCAAGCATAACGAAAACAAAAAATGGAAATGGGCGATGTTTCCAAATAAGCCCTTTGCTTTTGAATATTGTTGTTAGTTAGATGAAATAATAAAATGTCTCTTATATGTTCCTTGAAGATGGAACTCAATTTAAGAGTCTAATCTTGTCTTGAAGATGTCTTTAAGATGAAGAAATCAGGCTATATATAATGGTTTTATTAATATATCAACCAATTCATTAGTTGTTGATATGCGAGCAGATCTTAAGGTTGTTTGGTTCTAATTTTTTTTGTTTTTTATTTTTTATATTTATAAAACATAAATAGATCTTAAGACCGTTTAGTTCTAACTTTTTGTTTTGTAATATTTTCCTGTTTTTAAAGCATAAGTAGATCTTAAGACCATTTATTCTAATTTTTTCATTTTTAATATTTTTATTAAAAAAACGAAAAAAACAGAGGATAAAAATGTCTGTAGTAGTGCCTTGTTTTATTTTTTTATAAAATTAGAAAAAAAATAAAAACATAGAATTAAAAAAATTGTTTTCCTACATTTCAAATTTTATAAATATATTTGTATATTGAATAATTGGTATAAAAATAAGAGTGTTTTAGTATAAAAATTTATTTTATATTTAATTGTCATTGCTAAATTAATTTTTTATTACAAATATCAACAAAATAGGTATTTGTTTTCAGTTTTTTATTACAAATATCAATCAAACATATTTTTGTTTTCAATATTTTTTATTATAAATAGCAACAAAATAAGTTTTATTTTTATTTATAAAAAATAAATACATATAAATAAGAAATAAAAAAATAGAATTAATACCAAATAGTCTCTTAATTTGCCATTCTAAACTGGATCTTAATCAAAATGAAAATCAATGACAACATATTTCATTTAAGACTGGAAAACTGCGTTAGAGCATCATTGATTGATATTAACATTATTATAATATATAATCGGATAAAAAGGTAGCTAAATGCAAATTTCAGATCACAATGAAGTAATCAAATTGAGTTTAGTAATTGTATTAACCATTAACTTCTATTCATCTTCGTACATGATCTTGCAACCATTTTCTCCCTCGCAATCATCTAAAAAAGCATTTAAAGAAATTAGAGATTGACAATGAAGTATAAGATATTGAGTTGTTGTTCCACAAAGACACTGTA
Source organism: Pinacopodium congolense (assembly GCA_028565735.1). Taxonomy (NCBI): domain Eukaryota; kingdom Viridiplantae; phylum Streptophyta; class Magnoliopsida; order Malpighiales; family Erythroxylaceae; genus Pinacopodium; species Pinacopodium congolense. The sequence continues at coordinate 202,892 of JAOXYD010000003.1, read as the reverse complement.
AAAGTCACTTTATAAGAGACCGGTGTTCTATAGTTGGTTATGCATATATTGAAAGAGTTCGTTGATCTACAACTTAAAAGTGAAATAATTTCATTTCTTTACTTATCAATGCCTTTTATGCCCTCATATCGTTCAAAGTGAAAATTATTTTTGGACCTTTAGAAAAAGAAAAAACCTCTATATGAGAGATTAATAAATTTTTAACTTAAAAAACTGATGTTTGGGTGTGTGAATAATAAGTATTGAAAACTTCCTACAATTGCTCAACATTCATGTGCATCAAGTAGAGAACCTCTATAATTGAGAGATGGATTGGCAATTGGACACATTGATGCTTGGATAGACTTAACCTTAGTCATTTTCCTTCTTACAAGCAAATCAAGGATATATCATCTTTGAGGTAAAAATATTCCTTTTTTATTATGAATAACTCGTACTCTTAGAAAATAAGATAGAAGACCAACATCTTTAAGGAAAAATTTTTATATAAAGGAATTCATAAATTGATCCAAGAAATTATTGTTGCTCTCAGTAATTACTATATCATCTACATACATCAATAATACATGTGTTGACCTTGGCAATTATAAATGAAAAATGAGGTATTAGAATAAGAATTGTGAAATCTAGACGTGAGAAGGAATTGCTTTAACTTATGGTACCAAGCATATGAAGCTTGTTTCAATTTGTAGATTGCTTTTTGAAATTTGCAAACAGGATGTGGACGACCTTGATCAATGAATTTAGATGTTGAGTCATGCAAATGATGTCATAAAGATGACCTTACCATAAAGCATTATTTATATCCAATTATTGTAGCTTCCATCCATAACTGGTTACAAGACTAAGCACAAAATGCACTATTGTCAGTTTAACAACAAGGTTTAATGTATTATGATTATCAACTCCTAACCTTTGATAGAATCCTTTTACAGCTAAGCATGCTTTAAACTTGCCAATTAAGCCATCAGAATTATATTTAGTATAGAAAATCCATTTATAACCAACTACGTTCTGATTAGGACCATATAAAACTAACTCCCATGCATCATGCATAATCAAATCAGCATATTCTTTTAATATTGCCTTATGCCATTTTGTATCTTTGATGGCCTAAGTAATGGTTATTAGTTTAAGGTTCTCAAAGGTTTGTAAACAAGTGATAAAGTTTAAACATTGATTAAGTTTGTGGATCTTATTTTTGGCTCGTGTTTACATAGAATGACACTTGTGTGTGGAAGTTATTAGTGGGTTACTAGTTTTAAGTGTGGGTGCAGGTTGAATTACTTGAGCTAAAGTTTTACATTAAGGTTAAGGTTAATTAGAGGTCGAACCAATAGATGGAGTATCAAGTGGTTGCAAGGTTGGTTGATTTATTTTTACATGTAAAGGTGGAGAGATCCAAATTGATAAGGTAATGGAATCACGTGTTAGGGAATGTGAACCTAAGGTTTCTAAAGGAAATATTGATTTTACAAAATTGATGACTGGCTATGTATAATTTAGTAAATGATAGATCTTAACAAAAGTAAGAACTTTGTATTAATGAGTATAAAAAAACACATTACTTTGATCTTCCTTTAAGCTTATGATTAGTATAGGGGTGAAGCCAAGGATAGCTTAGACACCCAAATATTTTACATTTTGTATGATTTAGTGTCGTGCTAAAAATTTTCTCATATGATGGAGCAAGATCTATAACTAATGTGGACATTCTATTAATTAAATATACAATAGTAGCAAATGTATGTGGCCAATGTATAAAAGGAATAGATGAATAAGTTAATAGGTTAAACTTATTTTATCAATGCAAAAATGTCTTCTTACAATAAATCCACTGTGTTCGGGTGTATATGGTGGGGTTTTAAGATGAACGATACTGTTTTTGGCTAAGAATTGTCACGTGACAATGAATTCACCTCCATTTTCATAATATAAGGTTTTGATCACATGATTGAATGGCTTTTTACTAAGGCTTTAAATTTTATGAATATATCTTTGACTACTGATTTTGTTTAAAGGATATAACCATGTATACTTAGTATAATGATAACAAATATTACATAATATTTAAAGCTATCATGGAAGTGATTGGAAATGTCCATACATATATGAATATGATTTTAAGAGGAATGATAAATAAAGGACAATTTAAAAAAAAGATAATTTATGACTTCTATTACAATATAATTTATGACTTCTATTGCAACGTCATACATTATAAGAAGACTCAGACTCTAAAGATGATGATAATATAAGTTATGGGATGGCATAATGTGTTTTAAAATTGAAAAAAGCATGGTAGCCTAATCGTGGGATAAGGTAAGTATGATTAAGGTATTTGGCCACTCATAAGTTCCATCTTTAATTTTACCTTCAAGCAACACCTAATGTGATGGTCCTTCACAAGAAAATAAGACAAAAGCATTATTTTAATTGCAACATTGATAAATTGAAATTAAAATATATTTCATGCTTGGCACAAAAAGACCATTATCTAATGCAACTTGAAATTAAGAGTGTTTAAAAAAGTGGAACTAGTGTTTTATAGGAAAACTCATGCTATCTCTAATCAAGATGTCATTAGAGGCTTCATATAGTACGTGAAGAAGTAAGTTGCTTAAGTTAGATATGATGTGGTGAGTTGTGACATTGTTTATTAGCCATTTTTTATTTGATATAGCATAGTATGATTGGGGTTGAGTTGAAGATGTTGATCCTGTGAATGAATTTCCATTTATAATTGGAACCTCTTGGTATGTGAGACAATTTATAATTTTATGACCTTGAATTATGCACATTTGGTAGTATCATTGACAAGGACGTGATTCTTGTTAGAAGTGTGGTTTTGATTAGTGTTAGAGTAATTATTAAAGTACCCTTGTGTTTTTAAAATTTATAAAATACCCCTGTGTAATTTAAAAATTTCACCAAACCTCCTGTATTTTAATAAAATTTTCAATGCACATCTTGGAATTATTCTAAGTGAGTCTCACTTATTGTTTGATAAGGTGATAGCTAACGTGTTGCTGATGTGACAAATATGTTGACGTGATGGCAAACGTGCCAGGGTGATTATGTAATGGTGTTGATGTGGTAAACGACGTGGTAGACCACATGGCGTATGACGTGGTAAGTGACACGGCAGAAGGTACAATGAAATTTCTTTCAAAATACAAAAGAGTGTTTGAAAAAAGTGAAAAATATAGGGAGGTCCTATCATAATTACTTAAAAAAGATATATTTCAATATTTCTACTTCATTATATGTATGAATTCACAATTAATAATATTTTTCTATTATGCCTTAAATTAATTCTAATTAATTTATTACTTAATTAAATATAACTTTAAAAATTATTAATTTATAACTCCAATTAAATTAACTCTAAAATTTATATTTATTTTCATAATATTTATATTAAAAATAATCTTAAGATAAAAATTTAAAAACTTTGAATAATTAAAATATTTATATTTGAATTATTAATTGATAAAAATTCTAAAATTTTGTGAGGTATAACTGAATAATTTAATTGGTAAAACATCTTTTGTCTATTAATTTAAAAGTTTATATGTGAATTATGGTTAAAAACTTTCTTTTCACCTCGTGACCTAAATTTAAAAGTTTTATATTTTAATTATTAATTGATAAAAAATCTGAAAATTTTAACATGAGAATATTTTTAATATAAATATATATTTTAGAGTAAATTTAATTGTAATTATAAATTAATAATGTTTAAATTATAATTAATTAATTAATTAATTAATTAATTGGAGTTAATCTAAAGCATAACTAAAAAATATTATTAATTTTGAATTTATATGTATAGTGAAGTAGAAATATTAAAATATATCTTATTGAAATGATTATTTTAATTATTCAAAGTTATGAAATTTTTATCTCAAGATTATTTTAATATAAATAATATAAATATTTATACATTTTATAATTAATTTAATTGAAGTTATAAATTAATAAAATTTTAAGTTATATTTAATAAATAAATAAAATAATTGGAGTTAATTTAAGGCATAATTAAAAAATATTTTTAATTGTGAATTCATATGTATAGTGAAGTAGAAATATTAAAATATATCTCAATGAAATTGTTATTTTAATTATTAAAAATTATGAACATTTTATTTCAATAATATTTTTAATATAAAAATTATGAATATAAATATACATTTTAGAGTTAATTTAATTAGAGTTATAAATTAATAATTTTTAAACTTATAATTAATTAATTGGACTTAATTTAAGGCATAACTAAAAAATATTATTAATTGTAAATTTATATGTATAATGAAGTATAAATATTAAAATATATCTCATTAAGTAATTGTCACAGAATCCTTCGGTATTTTTCATTTTTTTCAAACACTTCCTTGTATTTTGAAAGAGATTTCATTATACATTGCTATGCTAGTTATCATGTCACTATCATGTCATTTGCTACGTTAGTACCGTTGCACAGTCACCTATCACATTTGCATCACGTCAGCGTACCTACCATGTCAGTGTCACATCAATTGCCACATCATCAACCGTAAGTAGGACACTCTCAAAATAGTTCCAAAGGGTACATTGAAAATTTTACTAAAATACAAAAGGGTCCGATGAATTTTTTAAATTACAAAGAGTGTTTAATAAAATTGAAAATCTCAAGGAGATACTTTGATAATTACTCTTAATGTTATTATGTTAGGTTGAATTATTTAGGGCTCAACTATTTGATTGGGTAAATAAGTAGAGGTATTTCTTCTTCAATTGAAGTTTTAGCTAACATAGTTCACATAGGCTTGAAAGTGGGATGGTTCTAATTTATTTTCAATACTAGAAAGTTCAAAATAGAGCATTTTTTCATGCAATTCCTGATATGGTGTTACCCCTGGCTTGAACTGCATAAATCAATTCTTTATAGTCATCATCAAAGGTATCAAGAATCTTATCAGTGAATCTTCATTAAATGATGTTGCATAAAGGATGGCTAGCTCACCAACCTTAATTTTGATTATTTTTAGAAACTCTGTGATAGACATGGTATCTTTACCCATGTTTTTTAGTTGATTCTTAATGTGTTTAATTCTTTTATAGGATGGTTTGGCATAGATATTGGTTAGAGTGGTCTATACTTCTCTGGATTTTTTTATATGGCTATGAATGGAATGATTTGAGGTAAGATGGAGTCGATAATGGCATTGAGAATTAGTTGATTTTGTCTTGTCTAAATGACATAATCCTAGTTTACTGAAGTGACTCTAGCTACTATTATTGCTTTCTTATAATAAGTTTTAAAGCTATTAACATATCTCAAAAGATTATATCCTACGAAAAGAGTATGAAATTGAAGCTTCTATGAGATAAAGTTGAATAAGGTGAGTTTTAAGGGAGTTTAAGCTACATTGAACCAAGGTAGGTCCAATCATGTTTTGATGATGATAAAATATTATTATTACTAATGGTGGAGTTTTGATGCATTTGTAAGATAGATAAATATTTAAAGTGTAAAAACATGTTTGTGGAACCTAAAGTAGAAAAGAATTCAAAAAGAATTTGAAGAGCAAGCATTGGATGATCAAGAGTACAGACCAAGATACGAGGATCAAGTTATGTAGGTTTTGGATTGTGTCTTAATATTGTAAGTTTTCAAGCCTTCGTGAAGAATTTGAAGTGCAAGCATTAGATGATCGAGAGTAAAGATCAAGATATGAAGATCAGAGGGTTAATAGTCATTGAGGTGATCAACCTTTTCAGATTTTTTCAGTTGAGTGATCAAACTTTTAAAAGTTTCAATTCAGTGATTAAAGTTTGAAAAGTTAATCAGTTGAGTGAAAAAGGTTGACGCCGTTAGTTGATCCGACCCGACCCGACCCAACCCGGCACATTCCAACCTTTTTACCTTTTCTGGTTAATTTTTTAAACGTTAATCACTCAACTGAAAATTTTTCAAAAATTAGTCACTTA
>JAOXYD010000003.1:171832-196819 GCA_028565735.1 Pinacopodium congolense | reverse complement strand
CCCAAAAAGATTCAATTTTGGGTATCTCTCGTGCTAATAGCATAGAGAATTCCTGCTCAGTTTCGTGATCCTTGTATGTGATTTTGTGTTGCAAATCCCAAGTTTTCGATATTCAGTATGAAGTTGAATCTCCACTTGACGTGGGTTTTCTTTTGAATTTGTATCTGATGGAGTTTTTTTAAAAAAGTTGTTGACTTTATTGTGTGAGTTATTTTCATTTGCAGGTGGAGACATGCTCTCAGAATATTTTCTTGGGGGCTTTGCTTTGTAGTTGTAGCAGTTGTTCAGAAGGGTTTGAAAGATAATAAAGAGCTCTCTCCTGCTGAGTGCTAGCTGATTCGTAGAGATGTGGACTAATGTCTTTAAAATTGTATGCCTTTTGTTTTTCGTGTTTTGTTTCTGGAATCTGGTTGTTTTTGCGTACTTTCTACTCTGTTGCCCTTTCCCTGGTTGGTTTGCTGATTCATTCCAGTTTTTCTACTTTATATCTTCGTTCGTTAATGGTTATGAAAGGCAACGGTGGCCCTTTCAGGTCGAAAATTGTGGAAGTTGATGGGAATTGTTCGTGAATGTTGTTGTTTGTTCATTGTGATTGCGTACTATGACTTTTTTCAAGTTATGGACTTTATGAAGTGACTTATTGTTTCCCTATGGTTGGTTATGATTTCAAAAAATGTCTGACCTAATCTAAAACCCTAAGCACTGCATGTAGTACTTGATTGGGGTTTATTGATTGTCTTTAATGGCGCACTCCAAAATGAAGCCCTTTTGCAAAAGTAGAATGCTATGTAGAGTTGATATATTTTTCCTGTGATAATTGAGGTTATGTTTGATTTAGTCGGCTGTTTATGGCTTTACTAACATAGTCAATGCAGTTATAGCTTTAACTTAGGTTTGGAGGCTATTTTGAGAAGCTAAAATTTATGCTTTTCTTGCTGTCCTTACTTTCTGTTTCTCTGGCTTTGCACAATTGATTTTTGCATGAATGCCTTGTTTGAGTTTTACTCTCATATGGGAAATTATGGACAGAAGAGGATTTCTGTTGTTGGAGGCAGTCCTTGTTGGTTTGACATATTGATTGTCAAGTTAATTGGCTTCTGTATACTGTTATCATTTGATAACTAGGTATAAGTTGTTGACATCGGTCCTGCACGAGTTTGCTCTAATTCAGCAGGAAATCTTGTATTTTGGAATTGACTCCTCTGAGTTTCAACGATTGAATAAAAATAGCTTATTATAATTTCAGAAAAGCTACTCTGGTGAAATCAGATAGTTTGCCGTGCGAAAAACTTTGTAACTGTTACATGATTATTTTTTTCTCTTTTTGTCAGTGTGACATGATCTATTACTTATCCATGTCATACATAATTCCTTTGTTACAAGCCTAATGTAATTAACCATCAACACAGGGGGGTCTTCATCATATATCGTGGTTCCAGCTTCTTCCTAATGAATCTGATTTAAATTCTCTTGTTGACAAAAGGTTAGAACTATGGCTTATACATAGTTTCTTTTATTAGAATAGCTAACTGAGAAAGGAACTTGGCATACCATGCTTGAAACCACTGATAAAAATAGGTATATTTTGATGTTGTGACAGTGTAAAAGTAGACCAGAAAGATGCTGCTACATATTTGGTGCTTTCATCTCATTTGCAGTTACAGGAGGGGGGTTTTCTCAGCACATGGACCAATTCCTTTGTTGGACCTTGGGATCCATCCCAAGGTTTGCATAATCCTGGTATGAACAAGAATCACTATCTTAATCATTTTTATGTAGTCATAATATTAGGAAAATACAAATGAAAGATTTGAGTTCTGTGATGACCTTGTCTTGTTTTAAAACTTCCACGCAGATGAAAAGATCAAGCTCTGGCTTCTTCTTCCTGGCCGTCATTCTTCTATCATTGAAAGTGCTCAAGCTGCGGTTTCGAGGTTAAGAGGTAGATAATGCTCAATCTTCTTTCTCTCTCTCTCTCTCTCTTTTTCTTTTCAAAATTTCTATTTTTCATTAAATGTGCTCACTTTTTAAAATGGTTAATTAATATTCTGCTAAATATTTTGAATCTTATGCCTTTTCCCTTAAGTTGTTGCATCTGGAGTTTGGATAGCCCCTGGGGACTCTGAAGAGGTTGCGACAGCCCTTTCCCAATCTTTAAGGAACCGCATAGAAAGGTATTCTTTTTGCAACTTCTGGAGTCTTAATAATCATTGTTTTACTTTTCTGAGTGAAAATTCCTGTTGAACAGAGCACTCATTAAACTTTCCTACATGAGATTTGGAGATGTATTTGCAAAGTATCGTCCGTCTCAAGGTGAAGGACTTTTCAGGTGTGATAAATGTTTCTTAGCTTTTCATCCAACACTATAGAAAAATAACATATTGCTGTTGAGTTTTTTTGCCTTTTTTCAGAAGTATTTTTGTGGTATTTTTTCTTAAATATATTCCTTAAGTGAGTTTTTCTTCTAATCTGATTCACTCTTTTTACAAGTTTTTGTATGTTTGTTTGTGTATTCTTTCAGGAGAGGGTTACCTACAGTTGAGTTCATTTTTGCTGCCACTGAGGAGGCAATCCTTGTGCATGTCATAATTTCTGCAAAGTTGGTGAAAATTTCAGTGCCTAATTTGCCTTGTTTTTCATGATGTTATTCTTTCGAGTAATCGATTAGTTTTTTCCTTGCACTCATTCTTGCTTAATTTTTTAGTTAATTTAATCCCAGCCTCCACTAATACTCAAGATGATAAAGGATATATACCTTATTCTTTTCCAGATACATTCGAACGCTTTCAAGTGGTGACATAGAGAGGGTGCTGTGCTGTTCTTCCAACAATTCCTCTTACAGACTTCCAGGTTAGTAGCTTTTTCATTGTGGAGTTACCATAACATGAATGTGTCAATACTTCTCTACATTTCTTTTTTCGCTTAAAGTGTATTTTTATCACTGAAGATACTTTATTTAAACGGGTAAGGGAAATTGAGGGTCCATAATTACCTTGTTCATGCTAGTTGCTTTTTCATTCATTGTTTAGAAGATCATGTACCACTTTGTTTGAGATAAGAAGATAATTTTTTTTTTCGTGATGTAATCATGGAAAAAGGTAAATAATAATGCTGGAGTTGGACTTTGGAATGGTAAAATTTCTGAACTGGGAGTAGTTTTACTTTGGTGTTGTTTCAGTTCTGATAACCATCATTTCATATTAAGATGCAAAGCTTAGAACTGTCTCCAAGAGAGAATCTGTGTGGTGAACACCAATGATTGAATGTTTCACAGACTTTTTGAACCGACATAACTTATGAGGAGGAACCTTAGCTATTTATGGATACCCTAACCTAATTTGCGTTCTGAACCAGTTGAGAGTTGTTTTATACTTAGTCTTTATGCTTTCTTTTCCTGCAAAGTGATTGCCATGCCCTATGTACTTGACCTTCCTTTGGTGCTACTTTTTATTAGAATTTCTATTGTTTATCAAATGAACCAGAAGAGGTAGTGAGGCTTGTGGACAAGTGATTCTTCCATACATCCATTCATATATCGGGAAATCAAACCAACCAACCTGGGATAAATGTACAAGTATTAGGTTGATGGGTAGAGGGAAAATATAATTTCCAAAAATAGAGGATTAGCTATCCTACTCCTCATAAAAGATACAAAAAGGGTAAAGCCACATCTTTTGGTCAGTATGCTAGTCATGTTCTCCTGTTTTACCTCTTATGGTCACTTTTTCATTTTTATGCTTGAAACGCTCAACTGTATGCCATATGCTGTTAGAGAACTTCAATACAAAGGAAATTGAAGCAAGATAACAATAATATAGACTTACGGCATTTATTAGGACAGAAAAAATCAGTATTCACTTCAAACTTCTAAAGGGTTAATGGAAAGGACTTGATTAATTTCTTCAAAATAGTACTAGGAATAAATTGAGGAAAAGAAGTCATAGAGGACTGTATTAGGAAAACATTATTTGTAGGATTGAAAGTTTTGATTTAACAAAATAGTGGAATTATGCAATGGTTGTACTTTTAAGGATGAGAAACAAGTTGGATTATGCAATCTTTGGTGCCTTATATAGCCAATTATACCTCTTTTTCTGCCTTGTCTCACAGTTATTGTATCCCCTCATGGAATGCGTGGTTGGCTCACTGGATATTGCCCCAATGATCTTGTCGAGCAAGTTTATTTGGGGTAATTAATTTCGCATGTTTATTGGCATTATTTAGTCTTACTGGATACATGTGTAAGAACAATGAAAGAGTGTTTGGCCTAATTAGTTCATCTCCCATTCAATTCTTTTGCTTAACAGTTCTGGCAAGTTTAGGACTTCAAACGGATTTATTGGTCTATCACATAATGTTTCCCAAGGATCGAGTTGCCGGCTTCGTGGTCAAAGCTGCTATGTTGAAATAACTCTTGGTTGCCCAGGATTTGATAGTGACAAGGCATTGCAATCAAACTCAAATTCCATTGTAAATATGCCCAAGAATCATGTTGTGGAATCTTCTGCAATAGGGAGAAGTGATCTAAAAGTATCATCAGATCACTCGCCAGCACATGAGAAAATATTTATTTATCCAGTTGAAGCAGTCATTGTTCCAGTCCTGCAAACTTCGCTTGCTAGATCTTCTTTGAAAAGGTATATTTGAGTTCTAATTGTGATTGGGCTTCAGTATGGCAGCAGATGTTGTGGAAGTAATTCATATTCGAAAGCATGTTTGATGCATTGTATGAGTTTGAAGCATAGTTAACAACTTTGAAGGAGAAGCTGATTATTTCAAAGATCTTTCCTAGCTGGCATAACACCTATAGTTCCTTCTTTTATTGTTGACGTACATGCATTTAATGTGGCAACCATAACATAATAATTCCATGATTGTTGATGTTTCTCTTTAAGGTAGTAGATTTGTGTGTGCATTATTTTCATTTTTTTTGCTTTTTCCATTATTTGTTGCTTCAAATCATGTACTGACTAATTGTGCACTTGCAGATTTTGGCTTCAGAATTGGATTGGACCATCTTTGCTCGGATCATCTTTTTATATGCATTGGTTGGTGAATCTTCTTTTGTAGTTGTTTGGATTCATACTTTTGGGTAAAGAAAATAGTTGAAATCAATGGTTGTCTGATTCACCTGAATCGGTATCACAATTTTCAGTGCTTTATTTTGTTAAAGGCATCTGATAAATTGGATACTTGTTATGTATAACTAAGTGGAATTGCTCTTACCTTTATGGTCTACTTAGGGCAACATGTTTTGAGGTTATGGAAGCTTTAGACTTAGGGTCCGTTTAGTTCAGCTTTCCATTTCCGTTTTTTGTTTCTATTTTTTTGTGTTTTCATTGCTTTCTACGTTTTTTTTTTTCAATTTCTGTGTTGTTTTTTTCGGTTTCCGTATTTTATTTGTGTGTTTTTTTTGATTTTTTTGCTTTTTTTCCCCCAATTTTTGTGTTTAGAAAAACAAAACAGAAAATAAAAATCAGAAACCATAATAAACAGGGCCTTAATTTTCCTGTCTAACCAAACTGCAAGTTAATATGACTTTCCCTTGGAATGATAAAGGAGCATGTTTAAGCTTATTTGCTAAAGTCAGCAGTTGGACTCCAATTCTATAAGTTAAATTGGGCATTCAGCCCTTTATGACTTGGTTTCAGGCACAATCTTGGTGGTGAGATACTATTTGTCTATATTGGAGAAGTTTGGTCTCCTTTTGGGACCTAATCATAAATCCAAGATGTTGGAGAATGTCAGAGAAAATCTTTCCGTTTTTCTTTCTGGTTGAATCTATCTTGTCCTTTTAGAGAGGCCTTTAATCGTGTTTATCTCTCATGTTGTTTTTCTTTCTTTAGTGGTGGTGATGCAGATAATATGGAACGATCTTGGATTGATTCCAATGGAATGCGTACCCAGCATGACTATAACAGTAGTGGCAATAGCAATACTAGCAGTATCAGCTCCATAAGTAGCAGCTCTAGTGATAGAATGACCACTGAAGCAGGTGACCTTGATGCAGATGCAGATTCATTGTCATGTAGACAGTCTGGTTTATCGACTAGTGATCAGATGGAAAAAGAAAGCACCAAGCTGGTATTGCATTTTACCAGGACTGTGTTTGTTCTTTTTGTTAATAATGATTTATGGTGAAATGTTAAGGTTACCTTTTCATGACTGTGGTCTAGCAGATTAAAGTCATGAAATTGAACTTTATGGGTGACAGGGACTAGGAGTGGATAATTGTTTCAAAGGTTCAAAATGTTGGGGGATCCTTTTGGATTCTCCATTATCTATACTATTGTTTACTTTGAATTTGTGAATGATCTATGGACCCAAATGAAGATTCTGGTTGGATAAAAGATTCTCAAGTATTGCATGTGTGCTTGCATTTGGAGTCATATTATTGGAGCCTTTGTATTCATTTTGATATCTGCATTTATATATTAAACAGATTAGAGAATGTGGAACACTGAAATCTTGAATTTTGGCATTGCACCTGGCACTGTTATCTGGGAAAAATTCCCCTTTGGTTAGAGGCATTGAAATGTGAATAGTTTCTAGTTGCTCCCTGACGTACATGGTGTAAACTCTATATTCTCTATTCTATTGGGGGTATGCTGTATGTTTTTGTGTCAAATGACCTCAAAATCACACTTGAATATGTCAATGATAATTGACTTCAAATCTTGGTTAGCATTCATTTGTATGGTAAAAGAACACATTTGGGGTAAAGCAGCTATGTCTTTGCAAATCTTAGTGATTCATTGTCGTAAAGATGTCTGTCTGCTACTGATTTTATTAATATGGTAGCACAAATTGTTTCTCGAATGTTCTCTCTCTGAATAATTTTTGGATTTGATCCAATGCTTTTCTTGATGACAGTTTGGTTTCTCAGATAAACATGCAACATTTTAATTCATTTTAATATCTTACAATTTATGGGGTACTGAAAGCTAACGTAAACTTTCATTCTCATGCAGGGTTCTAAACGTTCTCGTAAGGATGTGGCAGAATCATTTGTTCAAGTGGGTACAACAAAAAATGCTTCGCAAGATGCCTACAAGAGCGATTTCGGTTCTATGGAAGTTAACAATTCAGGCATTACAGGAGTTGGAAATGACCAGATTGGATCTCATTGGGACTGGGATGATGATGACAGAGGCATGGGCATGGATATCCAAGCTCTTCTATCTGAATTTGGAGACTTTGGTGACTTTTTTGAGAATGACGTGTTGCCCTTTGGAGAGGTAACTTCTTCATATTAACTACTGAGAAGTAAACTCAAGAACCTATGAAAGTAGTTATGATGTAACTGATAGGAAGTAATGAATGGCCTTTAAATCAAGTTATGGAATACTAAACTTAAAATTTAACCCTTTTGATTTTGTTAGCCTTTTGATGTGTGAACGTGAGAGTTTCCTTTTCTTCTGCTTTGTTATGGAGGAGGCTAAGAATAAAACAATATAGATACAGAAATGTGTAAGTACGAGGACATTTTCTATCAACACTGAAAGAAAATGGTAGCATTATGAAGCTTGTACTGAATTTTAAGTGGGCCTTTTGTTTTTCTGAAGCCCCCAGGAACAGCAGAGTCACAGGCTCTTATGTTTTCTACTGCTGATTGTGGAGAAGCTGCAAGCAGTCCAATAGGGGTTATGGATGTTGCAGATCAGATGCTTTTGCCTATGGATTTCCCGTCTTTTGAGAGTTTTAACCCACCTCCTACTGCATCAATGGATGAGTGTGTTGGCAAAAATCAGGAAACCACACATGGTACTCCGACGTCAGCTCCATTAAGTTATGCTTTGCCGCTGTATAGCGGAGAGTTTGATCATTTAATCAAAGCTGAAGCCCTGATGACATTTGCTCCAGAATATGGAGCAGTTGAAACTCCTACAACTGAGTTCTCATCATCAATTTTCAAAAGCCCATATTGCCCAAAGTCTCGCAAAGTGGAGAGCTCAAATTCAAGTCAAAACAGTTATACTTATGGGGCAACACTGCCCTCTTCCCCTTGTTTTGATACATCCGATGAAAAGACTAGCATGCTGCTACATCCAAAAACAGGTTCTGGAAGGCATGATAAAAAGAAATATTACACTCATGTGCACCGTGGTAGGGAACAACGTGATAGGAAGTTGCCTTCCCAGAATGAGAGGCATGTTACAAGTGAAGGCATAGTGCTGTCTTCATTCCCTACTTTAAGCTCTTCATGTGCTGCTAAAACTGTTGAGAATAAAATAAATGAAGGCATACAAGGATTGGAGAACATCTTACGTCCTATGAGAACTTCATTTTCTACCGAGATTGAATGCATCATGTTCCAAACTACCATGTGCAAGGCACGACATGCACCATTGTCTACCAACAAAACTGCAGCCATGAGTTTGACTAGATTAGCTGGAAACACCATTTTGACTCAGCTACCATGTGATGCAAGTACTATGACAGACAATTTATCTAGCAGGTATGAGGTGAAGAAGAAAGAGACAATACCAGTTAGAATAGCTGGTGATATTGATGGAGCATTGCTAGATGGGCACCTGAATCCTCCTGCAGGTGTTTGGCGCTCTGTTGCAGCTCCAAAAGTTACAAAGCCCGCTACACCAAGTATTGATATGAGCACATCCCTACCTTATCATTCATTCAATGACGAAGGTATCCTTTCTTATGGGCAAAGACGGCCTCTTCTGGAGCTACTTGATGCCATACCATTTCTTGTCCAGCAAGCTACATCATTTGTTGACATAGCTCTGGATGCGGAGCAATGTGATGGTCCATATGGTTGGCTAGCATTACAAGAGCATTGGAGGCGTGAGTTCTGTTGTGGTCCATCTGCAGTCCATGCAGGATGTGGTGGCACTTTAGCATCTTGTCATTGCCTTGACATATCTGGGGCAGAGTTAGCAGATCCACTTTCTGCTGAAGTAAGATATACTTTCTTCTGCATCAATTCTTAACAATTTCCAAATAGATGAAATGTTTTTGCATCTCATATTGTAATGACCATAGTTCTTGTTATTGTGTTTCACAGACTCTTGCTTCCTCTGTGCTTAGTTTGCTTCAATCTGAGCTCAAAACAGCTTTGAAATCTGCTTTTGGGAATTTGGATGGTCCATTAACTGTAATTGATTGGTGCCGAGGTCGGAGTCAGTCAGGTGATGGATCAAGCACATGTGATGGATCTTTTCCCGAGTCTACTCTAAGTGAATGCAAAGATTTGTCAAGCACTGGAACATTTTCTGTGATTGAGCCAATGAGCCCAGCCCCATCTTCTGCCACCGGATCATCTTGCCTCAAAGGTATGCTAATACTTCTATGTTTACGTTTGGATTCTTGAAAGTTTCAGCTCTATGGCTTATTTGTGACCTTTGATCTGTCGTTTGGGTGGTTGAAACTAAAGCAGATGAGACAGGCCAGAAAAGGTCAAACCAAGACATGGATTTGGAGCCGCTATCATCCTCCAACTTGAGGCCGACAATTCTTGTCCTTCCATCTCCTGCTCTACTCCTTGGGTATGCGTCTTGACTAGTGCAATTTTCACATCATGGCATGTTGAAAGTAATTTTTAGCTCATAATAGTGCCTTATACTTCTGCTTTTCAATTTCTTATTTTTCTGGTTATGTATCTCGATATTCTTGGATTAGTAATAATTCATCTATAGACAACTTTAATCTCTGGCGTATGATCATCAATGCAGCATAGAATCCGGCTCATTGTTTATTGATAATCGAAGTCATTTTAGTCCAGCTGAGGTGTAAACATTAGTTACTTAGGTCTGCTGTTGGCATTTAAACATTAGTTACTTAGGTCTGCTTTTGGCATTTAACTTTACTAATTGGATTCTTCTGTTCCAACTTATTGCTTATAATATAGGTATCAGGATGATTGGCTCAAGACATCTGCAAGCTCTTTACAACTATGGGAGAAGGCTCCTTTTGAACCATATGCTTTGCCAAAACCTGTAAGATTCTTGAATCAATTTCATTCAGAATGGTTTACATTCTGACTGATCTAATCCTGTATTTACCACTGCTTTATGAGTTTTAGAGCTCAGTTCCCTCACTGACAGTGCTGCAAATCTATTGGTCATTGATTACTGCAGATCAGTTATTATGTATTATGTCCAGACATTGATCCTCTTACTTCGGCTGCTACTGATTTTTTCCAACAACTTGGAACTGGTGAGTGTTTTGGTACGTTTTAGCTGTATTTGTAATTGGAATTGACCTTCTGAATTCAAGAGGAGGACCAAAGCTGCACATCATTTAATCTGACTTGTGGGATATTTTTTTTAGTGTGGATGCAATCAACTGTATTTTTATCCACAAGAGATGACATTTTGATCCATGCATCACATAATTGTGCTGTAGACTCATACATTTTAAAGTCATACGAAATATTTATGGTCTTTTTGCATCACCTCCTCGTCCAAAATCATTATATTTCAAGGCAGTTGAATCTTACTGTGGGTTTTTCTCTAGTTTACGAGACTTGCAAACTGGGAACTCATTTGCCCCAAAGTTCTGGAAACCAGATGGAAATAGACACAGGGAAGTCATCATCTGCTGGTTTTGTGCTACTTGATTGCCCTCAATCAATGAAGATAGAAAGCAGTAATGCATCTCTTGTGGGTTCAATAAGTGACTACTTTCTCTCTCTCTCCAATGGCTGGGATCTGACAAGCTATCTTAAGTCTCTTTCCAAGGCTATAAAATCTTTAAAATTTGGACCATGCCTATCAACTGGTCCAAAAGAAGGAAACGGTGGCCCTTGTACGGTATGTGAGATCTTGTATTTGTATATTTACTTCTTATTCATGTCCACAGTGCTTTTTTAATTGAGAAGGTTTTTTTTTGCTAGTTGACTTCTACTCGCTTATGCTGTTGGTATTTTGTATTTAGGTTATCTATGTTGTTTGCCCATTCCCTGAACCTACTGCTGTTCTGCAAACTGTGATTGGATGTTCGATTGCTATTGGATCAATTATTTCACATTCAGACAAAGAACGAAAAGCTATGTTGCAAAGTCAGGTGGGAAAGGCATTAAGCTGCTCAGCTGCAGTCGATGAAGCATCAACATCAAATGTACTGGTACTCTCAGGATTTAGCGTCCCAAAAGTGGTATTGCAAATTGTGACTGTTGATGCCATTTTTAGGGTTGCTACTCCAGCTCTTAATGAACTCGTCATTCTCAAAGAGACTGCCTTCACCGTCTACAATAAGGCCCGACGTATGTCAAAGGGATCTTCAAATGATGCTCACTCGTCATTAATATCTTCTAGATCACAGTCATCATTAACACAGATGCCTTCTGTTACAGCAATGTGGAAGGACTGTGTTGGTCCACGAATGGGAGGACCCTCCCTTCCTAGGGAGAGTGAAATTGATGCTAGTTTGAGATCTGCTACTTGGGATAATTCCTGGCAGACAAGGACTGCAGGGTTAAACTGCGATCCAAACAGAAATGGTGATTTTTTCCTTCAAGAAGAAACTCGCTACATGTTTGAACCACTTTTTATTCTGTCCGAACCTGGTTCCTTGGAACATGCAGTTTCACCAGCTGCTTTTAGTAATTTAGCATCGGAGTCTTTGAAGATGTCTGATGAAAGTAGCGGAGCATATATGCAAAGTGCAACCTCAGCTAGGAGTGCAGATACTGGATCAGGCTCTCAGCTTGATGGAACTGATTCAGATGCATTAAAGTCTCTTCCTAGCCTGCACTGTTGCTATGGATGGACTGAGGATTGGCGTTGGCTAGTATGCATATGGACAGATGCAAGAGGAGAATTGCTTGACAGCCATATATTCCCTTTTGGTGGAATTAGCAGTCGGCAGGACACAAAGGGTTTGCAGTGTCTTTTTGTACAAGTTCTGCAGCAAGGTTGTCAAATACTTCAGGCATCCTCATCACCTGATGGTGGTGGGGTGAAGCCTAGAGATTTTGTAATTACACGCATTGGAAGTTTCTTTGAGCTCGAGTACCTAGGTGTGTTGACTGCCTTTGTTCTTGGTTATTTGGCTTAAATAACTTAATAGGAAGTTAGTTCTCAACTTGGGCTGGTAATTTTTCCAGCCACTTTGTATGGCTGTATAGGTTTGGATTATCTGCATTGCAAACTGTATAGGTTTGGATTATCTGTATAGGTTCTGATTAAGTTAAAAACTAATTTTATTTTTGCTTATCGCCTGCTATGTGGTTTAACAGAGTGGCAGAAAGCCATTTATTCAGTTGGAGGTTCTGAGGTGAAAAAATGGCCTTTACAACTTCGAAGATCTATGCCTGAGGGGATGCCTGCAACTGGTAATGGGGCTACCCTGCAGCAGCAGGATATGAGTTTAATTCCAGAGAGAGCTCTGCCTTCTTCACCTAATCCACTCTATGGTGCTCATTCAAAAGCCTCTGGCTTTATGAAGAGTGGGTTGGGACAACCTTCTGGAAGAAAGCAGCTGATGGGTGGTCACACAGCGATTGACAGTTCCAGGGGGATGCTTCAGTGGGTGCAGAGCATAAGTTTTCTTTCGATTTCAATTGACCATTCCTTGCATCTTGTGTTTCAAGCAGATTCACCATCGCCTGGTAAACTACCATTTTTTTGTTCATCCTCATTTAATTGCTCTTATTCAGGTTCCCTGTTGATTTTGGGATTGTTTCAGGTGAATTAGATGTAATATAGTTTAGATTGACTATGAATTGATTCTCCCCACTGGAGTCATGGTTGGTAATTTGACTATTGGATGCACACTGGTTTATGAGAATGGTGGTGGTTTTTGGTGTATAGTCGTGTATGTAATTAGTAAAGGTTTTGCTAGTCTTAGGTGCTCTTTTAGTTGGAAGTATGCATTAAATGGGTGTGGTGCTGTTTCATAGAGTTGTTGGTAATCACAGGCAACTAGGATGATTGTTCTAGTTTGTAGGTGTACAACAAGATTTTTTTGGAAGATTGTCATCTCCAGTTACTTGTATTGGACCTAGAAATTGTAACCACATAACTAATAAACTATGAATGCTGTGCAGTACAAACCCAAAGTGGCAATGGTATCAGTGCATCAGGGTATCTGGAAGGTGTTGCTCCTGTAAAATCTCTTGGATCAACTTCTGCATCTTACATTTTAATTCCATCACCCAGCATGCGCTTTCTCCCTCCAACACCTCTCCAGCTACCAACATGCCTCACGGCAGAGTCCCCTCCACTTGCACATCTCCTTCACAGTAAGGGTGGTGTGCTTCCCCTGTCAACTGGTTTTGTGGTTTCCAAAGCTGTACCATCCATGAGAAAAGACTGTAGGAACAATCTGGGGGAAGAGTGGCCTTCAGTTCTTTCGGTGAGTCTAATTGATTATTATGGAGGTAACAACATTGCTGAGGACAAACTTTTTAGAGGTACTATGAAGCAAGGACGGTCTCTGAGTTCAGATGGTAAAGATTTTGAGATTGAGACACACTTGATTCTCGAGTCTGTCGCAGCTGAGCTTCATGCCTTGTCATGGATGACTGTGAGCCCAGCATATATGGAGCGACGAACTGCTTTGCCTTTTCATTGTGATATGGTGTTGAGACTCAGAAGGCTGCTTCATTATGCTGATAAACAACTGTCTTCTCAACCTGACAAGTCCAAGGTGTAAGACAGCAGTGAGTGGCTTGTTCTGTTTTCATCCAAGGGTAGACAATTAACAAAGGGATCCCCATGGAATGCCCAGTCAAGTCTGCATCATTTATCAATGTACCATAAAGCATAAATTCCAATTTATATAGATTTTGTAGCTTGCCGGTTAACAACTCTTTTAGAAACTGCAGGAAGGAACTGAGACAATGCTGGAAGTAGTCTGACTTAAAACTGATACAGTTATGACCATAGGTGCACAAAATGTAAATGGATAGGACAGCTAGTAGATTTGATGTAGAGAGCATGAGATGTAGATTATATTCAGGTGAGACAACGTGGACTCTGGTAGATAGGCTACCAATTTTCTTCGCATTTCAGTTTTGTAGTGTTGCTCTTGTCTTCTGATTCTTGTATACTAGTCGTTTAGATGAACTGTCACAGGACCTTTTCCCTGTAATGCTTTTGTTTGCAAGGGGATGTATGTACTCAATGGATTTCTATTTGGATAAATGGTTTCCCCTTTATTAGCATGAAGACTAATTAGTATGGAATTAAACAACCTCTGCTTGATTGGGGGGGTATTAAATATAACTTTCAATGTCAGGTATAAGCTGCAAGTCTCTGGCCGGGATATAAACCATTGTTTTGGAGAAAGCCTCTGATCAACATAGATAAAATGTAGAAAGCCCTTTTAAAGGAAAAATAGAAGCTTTAATTCTTCGCCAAATTGTAGGTCATCCAATGACAAAAGGCATATGATGATTTCATGTGTGATGCTTTGTAGTATATGAAAACATAATTGAGCATTGGAATATTGCCATCAATGACGAAATTGCCTAAAAATGTGCCGGAATGTAGGCCATCCAATGACAAAGAGGCATATGGTGATTTCATGTGATGCTCTGTAGTATATGGAAACATAATGTACATTGGAATATTGCCACCAATGACCAAATTGCCTAAAGTAACACATTTTGCACAAGAAGACGACTTGGCAATCGTTCATGAACTCCCACCTCATACCACCAAAGTGTGATAAAGATGTTCTTTTTATTTGCCTTTTGTAAGGCTTTGTCGTATAGACAACGACCAAGACCAGCCACTTCTGCCATTTCATTTATAATTATATAATATAATATAACACCTTTGACAGATTCCATGTGGAATGCATACATACGATGTTGTCATGTTTTATATACTTATTTCTTACTTTTGGTTGATTCTACGTGTCAAAACATTATGGATAGTGAATCATTATTTGCCACATTAATCAATAAGTTAGTGCCAAGTTCAGTGTAAAATTATTAGTGTTTTAGTCATTCTTTGCCACACTAATCAATAAGTTAGTGCCAAGGTCAGTGTAAAATTATTGTGTTGTAGAAAGCTCTAGTATTTCAATTATTGTGTTGTAGAAAGCTGAGTATTTAAGGAACCTATGATAGTCCTTTTAATCAAAATTTTTGGCCCCATTAAGCATGTTCCATTTGTTAACATGTTCACATCTCACCTGCTCTAAATTTCGCCACCTACAACTCTCTCTCATTATATTATATTTCACTTAAAGATTTTCCATCATTTCATTGTTAGGTTTGGCGACTACTGAATGGTAAACCCCTTTTTGAGTACATGGAAGGTGAAGAGATAAAATCATTAGAGCCATAAGAATTACTCAGCACATATCAGCTTGCCCTGTTCTTTTGGCTAATTGTTTGGTAAAAGTCGAAATGGTTAAGTGGGTATAGTGTCTTCAAGCACATGATTTGAAAGCCTTCAGAGGATAGAGACACAAATGTTGGTTAACATAGGAATTATGCCAAATCTTGGAACCAGCAGATGTAGAGCAAAAATCACTGCCAGTCTTGTCTTTCAAGCAAAACTGACTGCTCGGAAACATATGCATATTTTTAAAGGAATATAGCAGCTTTGTCTTCTTCAGAAAAAAATGGTTAGTAAATAAGAGCCAGCAGAATTGAGATGGGATGTCATTGTAGGGCATCTCAGAAGAAATCCGCTGTCACCATCAGTCATACAAAAAAACATTTGACTAGATATTTTGGTGGGGATATGGAGGGTCTCTGCAACAAGCCATTCACCATTCCTGATGGAAAGCAGATAGTAAAATGAAACCAGTAGGTAAATATGTGGGTTGGGTACTTAATCAGGGAAAGCTAATCCATGCATGGATCCATTCCTGGATTTCATAAACTCCAAATCCACCACTTTTACTCAAATATTAATACAGCTTTTGTCTTCAACGATTCTTGCCTTCTGATATCTGTATGAAACTACATATCTATTATATACTTCACATGGCAGGCCCTGCCTGCAACCATCACTATGAAAGCCTTCTACTTTCACAATGTCCCCATTCATAAGTACACCCCACAACTACAACAAAGCGTTAACCTTTAAAATTCATTCATTCATGTAATAAAGATGATGAATTTGTGAAGAGGGAACAAGAAGAGTAACTAAAAAGAACAAGATTTATTACTGCTACAAATCACAAGGTACATGCAAGAGAAGCTCAAGCCCAGATAAGATACATCAATAGATAGTTCATCCCTCCCATTATTGGACTAATGATCTAAACCCACATCCCATTATCAAAATGAAGCAAGAGTTATACACGTGGGTCATAATTATAAAATACAAAAGCCATCAAACACATATAATCACTCTCCGATACATCAATAAAAAGTAAAATTAGCAACAACAACAACAACAGGGGAAAGTAATCTCAACCCATATCCTCTCTCCTAGTAGTATCTGGCTCACAAGTCCCTGAAAGAACCTAAGAAAATAAAGAAAAAAAAAGGTAAAAAGAAAAAAAAAGACCACAGAAAGTGATCCTGAAGAGAAAAGAAATGGGTAGAGAGAACAAATGAAGGAAATCATTTTACATAATGAAAAGTGGCTCAGAAGAAGAAGCCGAAAGCAATAGCAGCAAATGATGCAACAAATGTGGGGACAAAGAGAGAGGCATCTGATGTTGGGCTTGGAGCCGGTGCCTCAGCTGCTGCTGCCTTCTGGACAGCGGCGACGAGAGCCGTCAATACAACCATCAATACAACGAAAAGATTCATCTTCATTGCTTCCATCTTTTTCTTAATTTGTCAAAGAGAAATGGGGCTCTACAATCCCTCTCAAAGATGGGTTCTTTATGATATGAAAGTGGAATCGTAGAGAAGTAGGCAATGGCTTAAACCTTTGGGGGTGGTGGGTATATATAAAGGAAGAAAATGGAAACGAAAAAACGACAAAAGAGAGCTTAAAAATGGAGTCTTTTTGGAGAGGGAGAGCAGCTAAAACAGGGTGGCACCATACAGCTGGCAACGAGGTCTTTGTGGGCGCCCACTTTTTGCTGTCTTTTCTCCCCTACTGTTTCTAAATTTGTTGCAAAATTCTGTATTTTGGGAATGCTTTCTTTCATCTTTTGCAGGGCAATTAAACTTTCACTCACATTCCCTGCTTCGATATTAGGAAATTTTGAGAGAAAAGATGACCTGTTCTGTTCTTTGGTGGAATGTGATGTAATAATAGTTTCAAAGTTCTTTTGATTCAGGATTCCTAAGCCTAACCTAACACGTGCTTGCTACACATGGCCTGTTAGGACTGAATTATTGACATTAGAAGAGGAAATGTGAGCTAACTTAAAAATATCTTTATTTTATTTGTCTAGTTACTTGGAAATACTAATGAAAAGCCATGAAATATCAGCGAGCCAAAGCTATAAAATCTTAACTCATGATAAAGATTATGCAATAAGATAATTATTACTGTTCTGAATGAGCCAAAGTTTACTGATTTCATATCCTTACAAGTCTTTATCTCATCAGCCTATCTGGAAGCTTGGCATTGGGCAGCAAAGAGTCCATAATTTAGCAGCTGCACTCCCAATCAATCCCAATAAAGAATTCTGCAGATTTACCTCTGAAAGGGATTAGTTATCAAGACATAAACATGGAATTGGTTGCAGTCCTTTGACAGCCGATGACAAGGAGGTTTTCATGCCATTTCCTGGAAATTTGATGCGGAAGTATATTCAATCCAAGATTATTCTAAGTTTTTTGTTACTGAATCTCGCCTTGCTGTCCCCATTATGCATGATAGTAACAAGATGTGCTTAGTCTAATAATGTAATTAAGGAACCGTTTGAGTTCTCATCAACTTGGATTACAACCATAATGAAGTGGACCTTGTAACTCTTGGGGGTATGTAAATTCTCTCATGTAACCAAAAAAAAGTTGGTGGTTTGATTAACAAGTTGTTGTGTGGTCTACATCCAATGAAACTTAGTATTATAGTTATTATATTGCACACCTAAACAATCTTTGCTTCTTTTTCACAAGAAGATATTGTCATGGCAAATTAGGTGTTGCATTCAAGTGGTTAGTAAATTTAAGGATAAGTCATATGAAAAAGGTTCAAGGGTAGCTCAGGAAGAGCTGAAGTTACTTGGGTAACTGTAAAAGTGGTCATCAAAGCATTCCAAACATTCACATTAAGGTAGGACAGAGTTCCAAGTCTGAATGAATAAAGCCTGAAGTTCAAATCCAACCAAATGTTAAGATAATCAACTAGTAGGACAAGTACACATCAAAGTGTAGAACAAAACATGTAGTTTCATTATTACTCTTGACCCCCTGTTAATGAAAGAAGTGAAGTGGGCCAACACATGCATATGAATATTCAAAATTTAAACCAATGGTGTGCATTGCCTTGTAGAAAAAAAAAACCTGACCGTTGGAGAAAGTTGGAACTAGTAAAGAAGGTGGTAGGGATGATGATTAGAATCAAAGGTAACACATGAAAGGAAGGGCTTTGGTGAGACTCTTTGGCTATGAAAAAAGGTGGTTACGTCTATAAAAAGAGAAGCAATGAACAGGGAAAGGGAACATGTTGATTTCTTGGGGGTTCTTTTGACATGATAATGGAGGGTGGAGGCATCTATAAATGTGGTAGTTAGCTCGCCCAACACAGACTCCTATGTTTCTTGCTGGAGTCAGGAAAGGCTAACTAGATAAAATTACTCCAAATCCAACCTTGTGACTTCATAATGAAGTTGTATAACTCTGTTCAAGACGATTAAAGTTAGTTAACCAACCCTTCCCAGGAAAAAAAAAAGTAGATGTTTTTGGTAAGAATGCTGAGCAAAAATGATAGAAAGTGCTGTTTTTTTTTTTTTTCAAATTAACGACAAAGGTCAATACTTTCCAGGAGCAATTAATAATGTTCCAGTGAAATTGCTTTGCATTGAAAAAAAATTTTTTTAAGCAACAAGTAGCACATGCAATTGAATCCAGCTTAGCTAAACAGGGGATTGAAATTGAACAGGTTGTAAAGATAAAATTATTGGGTAGAGGGGTTCATTACAACAGTAATGTGAAAGTCTCATACTTCGCTCCAAAAAAAAATAGAAAAAGACAAAAGAAAAGGTACCTAGAACCTTGTTTTCCACTCTGTTTCATTTCATTGCATCAATTTCTCCATCTCCAAGACTAAAATTGTAACTTGTAATGTGAAAGTCTCATATTTAACTCCAAAAATAGAAAAAAGACAAAGAAAAGGTTCCCGATACCTTATTTTTCTACTTTGCTTCATTTCATTGCATCAATTTCCCCATCCCCAAGACTAGAATGCTTACTATGCCTCCATATACTATAGCCCACCACCAACTAGAAACTTCCCTAAATGTTTATTTTCTGCATTATACAAAACTTCCCTTTAACTACGTTCAAAAGCAGGTTGTATGTGTACAGTAACGACATAGAAGTACAAGGTACCTTGCAGTTAACACAGATTGGAAGAAGAACTTGACAGCATGATTAGTGGCACACACGTTCATTACTCCAAATGTTCACATCAAGTCAAATCCAATTCAACCAAGGAATCCACGAGAAGAGACGGAGAAGTATGAAGAATAGCCATCCTGTCCTTAAAGATGAGAACTTTCGATAAAATTCCACACACCCACCACAGTATTATCCAATCCAAACACAAAGCATCCAAAGTTGTGTTCTTTTCCAACTTAAAACAGTAAACTTTTGCGGAAGAAGATGAAGAGACGCAGAGTTGCGTACCCTAAGCCCATTGTCAGTGTCACGTGCCTAAAAGGACCTAATCCTTTCTTGAAGTTACCAAGGCACCACGGTTGGAGGGAAATTCATCGGACCGTCAGTTTGATATCAAACGGCCATTATTAAATGTCTAAAATAACTAAAAATGAAAATCCAAATTAAAGAGTCAACAGAAACAAGGTAAGGTACATAAACAGAGAAGTGAGAGAGTTTCTGGTGAAGATAACAGCAGTCAGGAGGTAAAGGGCCGATCTTTTTGAGTTATTAGGCACCAGCTCAAAAATCCTAACACACCCTCAATTCATCATCTTTGCAATCTCTTGTTTCCTGGAAATTTTATCATTTTCTTCCAAACCAAACAAAACAATTAATTCTTTCCAATTTCTGCTGCTGTTGCGGGCGCTACTTGCTGCTGCACTGTGTAATGTGATCATATCTTCTCTTGTAATCTCTCCCTCTGTGTTTTCATCGTTTGGTTTTTTTCATGCTTGTATGAGAATAGAAATTTGGAGAATACAGAATCCTTTCCTGCTCTTATTCTACTCTGTAAAAAGCTGTTGTTTTATTGGGTTTCTTATCTCTTTGTGATTGGTTGATATATTCATTGACATCATAATTTCCAAGGGCAGGATGATGAATGATGATATTGTGTTAGCTTCTATTGCATTCAACCTAGATCTTGGATCGAACTGATAGTTTTTCCAGCATCTCTTTGTTTGTGTATTTTTCCTGGGAAACATCCAAA
This sequence comes from Pinacopodium congolense, assembly GCA_028565735.1. NCBI lineage: Eukaryota > Viridiplantae > Streptophyta > Magnoliopsida > Malpighiales > Erythroxylaceae > Pinacopodium > Pinacopodium congolense. Next base: position 176,396 of record JAOXYD010000003.1, on the reverse strand, counting down.
TATTTCCCCCTTTTTCCTTGTCAATTTACTGTATTTATCTTCAGTTCCAATTCATGTTTTGCTGCAAGAAAGTAGAGATGAAGTTAAATTTTGGGGTTTTCTTATTAGTGTTGGACTATCTAAGTAAATGCTTGAGCTTCTAAATGAAGATTCTTGCATAGCTACTTCCAGTTTTAGGTAGTTTGGTCTTCTGTATGAGAAAGTAAATTCATTCATGCTCTTTTGGTGCAGTAAGAATGACATCTATGTAGTGTTATAGTCTTTCCATTTAATTTCGAGTAAATCTATGCTTAGCATGGTTTAGAAACTTGCAGAGCAGCAGAGACAATGGACAAGGATAAGAAGAATCAAAGAGGTGCAGATGCTGATTTTGTGTTACAGTGGGGTACCAAAAAAAGGCTTAGATGTGTGAAGAAGAAAAAGGATCAAAACTTGGGCAGCAAAATTAAACCAACTGATTCCTTGCCAAAGAAGAGGCTTACATCTCGTGTTGTTACTACTGATAAGGAATCACCTTCTCGACACACAAAGTAAGGATGCTGAAAATCCTTTCCAAAAGGGGGAATCTTTGTATTTTGAGAAAAAGATTAAAAATAATGCAACTTCCTTTAGAGTTCTTATTGTTTATTTCTAACTTCTGAAGACATCAGGGTGGGAAATTTTCTCTCTTTGGCACTAGAAAGATACCTGAAACATTATGATTTTCTCAAGAAAGGAAGTTGTATAGCGTGGTCCTATTCATCCTACAGTGTAGGAAAATCTGAGAATCGTCTGGTTGAAATGCTGGTTCTTAGATCAGAAATTTTCTTTGTTCTTACTAGATTCATTGCTTCTTAAAATCTGGGATGAGGTTGGAAGTAATTTTCTGTTTGAATTTAGGAACTCAGATTTGTCAATGAACAATAGGAAGCCATCAGTATTGTCTCCAGAGAAGGAAGATCGATACTATACAACGAGGGGATCATTGATATTGGATGATGGTGGCAAAGTTTTGATGGAAAATGTGAAGGAAGATAAAACACTTGCATGGCCAAGACTGTATATAACATTGTCTAACAAAGAAAAGGAAGAGGACTTCATGGCCATGAAAGGATGCAAACCTCCTCAAAGACCTAAAAAAAGAGCCAAAATGATCCAAAAAACAATCCTTGTAAGTCTCCTTATTGTCATTCGGGGAAGTTTTTTATCAAGTTTTAATATTTTTTTTACATATCTGGCCTTCTGTTAATGTTTGCTTAGGATCTGTTTGTGCTTGCAGTTGGTTAGTCCAGGTGCATGGTTATCAGATTTGTGTCAAGAGAGATATGAAGTGAGGGAGAAAAAGACTTCCAAGAAGGTGCTAAATCCATTTTTTACATTAATAAAGTGATGGAGATTGTTTAGTATGTATGATCTGCAGCATGTATGTTGATAAATAAATTTTCTTCACAGTCGTTCTTAATTATTTTGGTCGTTAATTGATGCAGAGACCGAGGGGATTGAAGGCAATGGGAAGTATGGGAAGTGATTCAGAATGAGAGGGAAGATCTAAAATTTGACGGATAGTATTGGACAAAAGTTGGTTTGGTTCATTGTGGAAAATGATTTGTGTAGCAATAGTTTTTTTTTTTTTTGGGGTAATGTCACATGCTTTTTGGATTATATATATAATTTTTCATTCGATAGATGCCTTTGCAACATCAAGGCATTTGTTCTTATGCCTTTTCTTTTACTTCTTTTTTCAACAGCTTGACCTCAAGTCCTTGATTTTCAAATAAAAAGTTTCTTTCCAATGATCCATGATTTCCACTCAAATCATGGGAAATTATGAGGGTGGAATTGTGATACACTTTCTTGAAGATTTCAATTTTTATTAATTAAGTTAATACGAATGTCTTAACTAATTTAAGAATTTTAGTGAGAGAATCTTATTTATTTATTTGATAAGTATTATAGGAATTATCCTAATTATTAGAATAAGATAGAATCCTATTTTCATTTTGTTTTTCTTATGTGATAAGTATCCAAAAAAAATTTTCATTCCAAGTATTTATATCTTTTGTATTAGCTTATATTTTGTATTGTCTCTATATCAAGGAGGATGAATATTGAATAAAGCAAGTATAATTTTACACAAGAATTTAAAATTATCCCTAAAATAAACAAGCTAGAATTTCCTTCTTGTAATAGAATTGGTGATCCTTTAGCAAGGATATGTAGAAGTATCGTTAATCAAAAAATAAAGGAAAGAAATAAGGTAGGATCAATGATTAAAAAATTGGATTAAACAGATCGGTCCGATCCAGTTGATCGTAAATCGAATGAATATCCGATTTGATTACTTTAAAAATTGATTTATATAAAAATCTCTCGATTTTTATTGAATCGGGCAGTTAACCGATTGTAAACCAGTTGATTAGTAACCGGTTAAATAGGTTAAATTTAGTAATTTACCTTCTCTTTAATCCATCATCACTGCTGCTCGATCACCGTCGCTGCCCACGCTAAATCACCTCGAGTGCTATTGGAAAAGCTGCTACTGCTTCTTCTTCATCTAGCGCTGCTGGAAATGGTGATGTTTCATCTTCTTCGTCTAACACTGCTACCATCGCTGTTGTTTCTTCTTCTTCTTCGTTGCTGCAATCACTCCTGGAAACGCCATCTCCACCTTCAATCGTTGCAGCTTCATCTTCTTCATCTAGCGCTGCTACTTCTTCTTTTTCTTCTTTGTGGATTTAATTCTTCGTTAGGTCTTCTTCGTCTTTCTTTTCTTTGTTAATTTAATTCTAACCATAAATCCCTAATAACCTAAACAGTTGAATGCCTTTTTATTAATGGAAGTGTCATTAGGACTATGTTTTACAATGGGGGTTTTACTTTGCTCTGCTTTGCAGTTTGAGATTTTTGATGAGCTAGCTGAACTTTTTATGATTCTGATTGATTTCAGCTTTGCTTACCTTACCGTATGACAGTAGACAACAAACGTGGCTGAAAAAGAGTTCGTTCCTTTCCTCTTAGTTTCACTCAATGCTCAGAGATAGGATGGGGAGAAGAGCTTTATCGGATTCCGATACCTTCTTGAAAGCTCTCTTACAAACTTAAATTGTCATGCCTGTAATTTTTCTTACAAACCCAAATTTCTTTCCTGTAATTTGCTCGTGCCTGTGCTAAAAGTTAAAGGTAAATTGGGAACAATTGAGTTAAGTTAAAAGGTAATTAGTGTACCTGAAAAATTAAAAGTAAGTTAAAGATTAATTTACTTAAAGGCAAGTTAAAGATTAAATTAACTATTGTTTTAGTGTAATGTAATTTTTAAATTTAATTTAATGGAATCATACCAACACTTAAATAGGCCTTTAATGAAATAACAAAACAAAAAGGTAAAGTTGGCTAGAAGAAAGGAGAAGGAAGCAGAAGACTATTAGTTTATAGTTATTTAAGGAGCAGTAGCCGATTCCATTACTTGATGTTCGAAGTCACCATAGATTTGAGCTCATATAAGATAATTGGCTTAAAAAATCACTTGCAAATTGCGTCCCCTTACCCTTTTTTTGCAAGTAATATAATTGTTTGTTTCAAAATTTTTCAAGTTGATACTATAATGGAAAATATTCAATCATCAGAAAAAAAAATTCGATGGACATGACAACTTTTGCTCTGGGAAAAGTTGATCCAGCATAGAATTATTTTTCTACTACTCTAACATCTGATGGAAATACTCGGTATAATTGTATGTTTTGTGGTAGAATGCTCAAAGGTGGAGGAATTTACAGGATGAAACAACATCTTGCTGATATAAAAGGTAATGTTACTCCTTGCAAGAATGTACCATTTGATGTACATTAGATGATTACTAATTATTTGAAAGAGTAAACCAAAAAAAAAATAGTAGTTCATAATATTTTTTTTTGAGATGATGAAGTAAAAGTTGTACAACATGCATCAGATAAAGGAAAAAGGAAAAGTACTGTTAATTTAGATTCATATTTTCCTTCAAGAAGTACTCCTGGTTCTTAGTTGAGTTTAAAAAGTGCTTTACATGATAGGGATGCTATTTTACGTTGTAAAAGAACTTGGGCTAGATGGTTTTATCATTCTTGTGTTCCTTTAAATGCTCCAAATTCACTTTATTTTCAAGAAACAACAGATGCCACAACAACAATAGGTCTTAAATTTAAAGCACCTTCTTATTTTGAGATTCGTGTACCTTTACTTCAAAATTTGAAAAAGGAATGTCAAATTATTATCGATTCATATAGATCTAGATAGAAAATAACGGGATGCATTATCATAGTAGATAGTTGAACTGATCAAAGATAAAGAACTTTGATTAATTTTTTAGTTTACTGTGATATTGGAACAACTTTTGTTAAGTCTGTTGATTCTTCAGATGTGGTAAAAAGTACTCATACTTTATTTGAAATATTTTCTAAAATTGTTGAGTGTGTTAGATCAAAGAACGTAGTTCACTTCATTACAGATAATGTAGCTAATTATGTATCAGCTGGATACTTGTTGGAATCAAAGTATACGAATATTTATTGGTCTCCATGTGCTGCCCACTGTGTTAATCTTATTTTAAAGG
>JAOXYD010000003.1:135957-149766 GCA_028565735.1 Pinacopodium congolense | reverse complement strand
CCCTAATTGATGTAGTGAAATTGTGTATATATATATATATATATCCTTCATGTTTGGATCAATATGCATGAATAAAATAGCTCTTTTTCCTCTGATAACAGTAGAAAAAGGGCAAAAAGACAGCCTATCAATGCACTGCACTGAACTGGATCTACCAAATTATGTACAAATTTCAACCAATCACTTCTGCTCTCTTTGGCTGTTCTCAGTACTCTGATGATATTAGTCTTGCTTTTGGCTGGCTGTTCTGAATGAATATTGCTTGCTACGCATTTTATTCTCCTTTATTGTGCCCATCTTGAGAAATCATATTTGCAATGACAGGTTGGGGGTTTTGAGAAGGTATATGAGATTGGGCGAATATTCAGAAATGAAGGCCTTTCTCCCCGACATAATCCCGAGTTCACAACTATAGAGGTAAACTTTTAATGCCTCTTATTTCCATACATTCTCATGGTTTTGAAGAGGGCCAAGAGAACTTGAGAAGTGACGGTTAGGCAAGTTAAACTACATGCAGTGTCCTCTTGTGATCACAGAAGGAACCCTTTTATTTTCATTTTAGCAACCTGTTTTGACACTTAAAACAATTATATGCTTCATTCCTACTTTTCAGCTTCATTAAGTGGATTTCTGATGAATTTTGAAATTAGCTAGATGTATGAAGCATACTCAGACTACCAAAGCATGATGGTCATGGCAGAGGAAATTGTTACTCGATGTGCTCTTGCTGTTTGTGGAAAGCTTACTATTGAGTATCAGGTAGTTTTTTCTTATGCCTTCTGTGGTTAAATATCTCTTGATTGAAACTCTTGACTTCTTAAGTAATGTACATGAGCACATTTTGAAGGCTCATGAGCTTATTAATAAATTCAGGGAGTAGAGATTTCTCTTGAGCGTCCCTGGAGGAGAGAAACAATGCATAATCTTGTGAAAGAAAATAGTGGCATTGATTTCAGTGAGCTTGGAGATGATCTTAATGTTATTAAAGATGCTACTTTGAAGGTCCTTGGACCTGAACTTGAAAGTAAAGACAAATCTGCAATTGAGGCATGTCCCTCAGTTGGCCACCTACTTAATGAGGTAATTAGCTCTGCTTCTCCTTTCATGGTAATTCTTGCATAAATATTTCTATTCTATCTCCAGGTTCCAGGTTGCTATCTTGATCAGTGCCTATGTAATCATTTTCTGCTGATTGGTGTCTGTTTGTGAATGCTATATGATCTTGATGCATATGGTTGAAGATTTTATCTTTATTTCATCTTCCCAGGTATTTGAAATTGTTGTGGAGCCAAAGCTCCTCCAACCAACATTTGTTTTGGACTACCCAATTGAGGTATCTCCTTTAGCTAAACCACACAGAAGGTATACATTTTGGAGCACAGTAATACAATCTATTGATATCCAATTTAAGCATTTTGTTCTGTGTTTATTGATTATCTTTTTCTCGTCATACATGAAGTTTGAGGTGTCTATATATATATATCTTTTAAATTCCTAATTGTTGCGTACTTGGAACTCCATTAGGAGGCTGTGTTGGAGCACCAATTTTGCTGTTGTAAGATTTGGCTTCATATCCTTTGTATGTTGTACCCGATATACTTGTTTTTGAACTCTATAAAGTATAACCTCTTTTTTCTGCACTAACATCTACAATTTGCCTCTGTTACCAGCTTATAAGCTACTACTACAAATAGAAAGCACTTTAGTACATTCTTTTGATTACTTGTTTTGACAACCTACTTTCTTTCCTCAAACAGACAGGTAGGCTTGACCGAGAGGTTTGAACTCTTCATCTGCGGTCGCGAGATGGCCAATGCATTTTCTGAATTGACAGATCCTCTGGATCAGGTAAGTATTGCTGTTGTTTTTCTTTTACTTTAAATTCTTTATACCTCCCCAGCCACCAGGCTAAACCCCTAGTGATTTAGGTCCAGTTTCATTTACGAGCAATAGAACGTTTTATTCTTACCTATAAATGGTGGCAGAGAAGACGCTTGGAAGAGCAAGTGCGGCAGCATAACAGAAGGAGAGCAGCATCTGTTTCAGAAACAAATGGTGAAGAAGAGAAAAGAAAGGACGGTGATGATTCGTATGAAGTCACACTTGATGATGACTTTCTAACTGCTCTTGAATACGGGATGCCTCCTGCATCCGGAATGGTAAACAATCTCCTTTCATGATGATAATTCTAACATTTCCTTTTCCCTTAGAATATCTGCATTTAGTGTTAGTTTATAGCCTGTAGGACTGCTAGATAGAGAATCTTTTTCTTTATTCATGGTGGTATGAGAAAAAGAATTCCTGTAAGATGAAAGTTTAAGCCATTCAGCTTATTCTTCTTAACAAAGGAGTTGATCCCTGGTTTCTTAAGCAAATCACCAAACTTTTGTTTTTTTCCTTAGTTTCTTGAGCAAATCACCAAACTTTTTTATTTTTGTTTTTTTATAAATTTTTTTGGGCTTAGGGACTTGGAATTGACAGGCTTGTGATGCTTTTAACAAATTCTGCAAGTATAAGAGATGTTATTGCATTTCCTGTGCTCAAGACTCAACAGTAGATAACTGGTACATTGGCCTCTCCCCCCTTTTTTTCTGGTTGATGGAAGATCAGGATGAGGATTTGGGGGTTTTGCTGCTTTCCTACATAATTAAGGATTTCATATTATTGAAACATTTTCTCTACCATTGCTGAGGCTTCTTGAACGTTTTTATAGATGAAGAAAATGCTGCCAGTTTTCAGATCTATAACGTGGCTTGTAAAGTAGTTCAATGATAATCTTTTGTTTTCATGTATACTTGGAATAATTAGATGGAAATGTTGTACTTAAAAGGTGGAAACTTTCAATCAAATTTCCTTTCTTTTTCTTGAGAAGGTATTAACTTTGGTCAGAGTAGCATATCATTAAAAGATTCAGTCTTTTATATCTTCTAGGCTGCACCGCCATTGGAGCTCAGGAATTTTGTGAATTCGAGGCTTGAAACGGTTTCCTAGGATAATCCAGCCTCGTACGAACTGAAAACAGATAATATGGATAAACATCAAATCTTTTTAGTCCAAAGATCAATGCACTGAGGCTCAAAGCTATGATCTTGAGCAATATGAAGTGAACTCAGTCCATCTCAATACTGGGAATGCAAGGGGACTCATATGGTGGTTTGCCTACCACATTCAGCTCACCCAACTTTTACTTCTTATCAGGCAATAGCTGTTTCTTTCTTTCACACAATCTAAAGCCACCCTTCTGTTACCAAGATGATCCATTTACCTTTTCCTATGGGCTCTACTGTTTAGGGCTCCTAGATGTCCCCTGTGACTAGAACAGTATAATAACTTGACAGTTTCCTAAACCTATCAAATCCCAATTCGCCATTGTAGTTATCAAGCAAGACGAAAGCAGCAAAAGTTGAGGGACCTTTGCTACCCTTTTCAAGTGCATCTGGGCATGCGCTTGTCCCCAACGCATGAAAAGATGCCAGACTCTCATTTGGCTGCTATATGCAGTACTTAATTGCATGGTATTACGTAATACCATTGTTTTATAAATAGGACCAATTATTTTAAAATTGTTTGAATTTTATCTAATCGGTTGATTTAATCAATCAAATGATCCAATTAAGTAATTATTAATTGTATTAATTATACTAATTTTTAAATCGAAGAAGAAGAAAAATTATTATTTGATCTTAATTATAATAAATTCGAAGGACAATTTATAAAGAAATTATATTTGTCAAAAAAATGAATTTGCAACATCTAAAAGTTATTTCTTATTCTATTTAAAAATATAATATATTATTTTAAAAATAATTTGATACTTTTACTTATATATAATTTATTTAAATGCAATAAAAAAATTAATGCAAGTATTTTATATATAACATTGAAAGGCTTAAAATTCTTGATAAAAATAAAATATTCTTCTAAAAATACAATTTTAATAATAATAATTATTTAATAAATTAAATTAAATTTTAATAATAATAATAATTATTATTATATAATAAATATTAATATCTTATTTATATTTTAATTAATCAATTAATTTTATAATATATTTTCTTATTTATATTTATATATTTTATAATAATTCAATTTTTATAATAATTTAATACTGATTAAATTTCTCAATTTTATTTTATTTTTTCACCGATTCGATAAAGATATTGCTTAATATGATTAAGATGCTTTACTGTTTTATCACATTATCTAGATTGACTTGATAAAGATTAAATAAAAAGACTTGAAAGAGTGAAAAAGGAAAAGGGGAAAAAAAAAAAACGAGGAGACAAAAAGTGTATCCCATCAACTAAAGCTGAACGTGGATTTCATTCATGCCGTGAGGACAGGAGTAAAAGCAAGAGATAAGCAAAAGATGCTAATGGCACTAATAAAAAGCATGTTTTAACGATGGTACCAACCATTTTCTTTACTGACTAGAAGCAATACCTGAAAAAGTGGCATCTTTAGAAAGTTGAATCGTGTCATCCAGAGTAATTGATTGTGCATGTTTTTTTCACAATCATGAAAAAGTAGAAAAGAAAAAGCTCGTGCCCATCAGGAAGGAGGAGGAGGAGCTGCTGAAGATTCCCTCTTATTAACGAGTCAGCAGCTGACTGTCTTGTAAGCAGGAGGCTTTTGCAAATGAATCCTCTAATCAGTAGCTTTTGCTTTGGTCTTAAATCTTTATCCAATTCCATGTAAACTTGACGCTGACATCATTAGTATAAATCCCACACATGCAATCAGACAAACTTTTTTATACCATCAGAAAGAAAACAGGAAATCTATCAAGATTGTTGATAATATGAGTTTTTTAAAGTTTAGTAACCAAATAAAGAAATTAAATAATTAAATTAAGAAGACAGGAAATGAAAAAGTAAAAGTTTCCATTTCATGTTTGTATGGAAAGGCTCTTCCTTTTTTACTCCCAAAGATTCTTAATTTTTCATATGAAGGTGGCAGACACAACAGAATGCGTTAAGTACCTATTGCATTTACTATTACATTTTCCTCCTAATAGTTGGAGGGAGCACAGAATGTTCCTAGTACAAGAAATCAAAAACTCTCTCTCTCTATCTCTCTAGCTTTCCAGCTAAGGTTTCCACCCTTTTTGTTCCCGCCCATCTGACTAGATTTCTTGCTCCTTCATTCATGGTTGATTGACAATTCAGATGACGTACTAGAAGAGGGTAACATAATCTTTTCTTGGTGATCTACATAGTTTTGTCTCCTCTCTTTGCAGATAACAAAAGGGCTCTTTCTATTTTTCTTGAAACAGGGGCTGAAGGTCTCTGTTTCTGGTTAGATTTTAGGTTTAGTTGAGGGATACTGTGGCTATTCATCATCATCATTTCCAAGTTGCCTTCTGGGTTTTATCAGTCGACTTGCCAGGAGTTTCATTTTCTTCTCCAAGCTTTTCAAAGCTAACAGATAAATCAGTTTCTTATGGTGGACCCAGTAAATGTGCTACAGTTTCCTTTGTACTGAAAACCACCTTCGGAGAATTCTTTCAAGCAAATAGAAACTCAATGATTTTCAAATTTCATGGAATAGTTAAAGATCATAGTTTTTCTTGAAAAGGAAGATACTTTTCGTTCATGAGGCATTTGTTTTGCAAGATCCACTGTCCTTCATTCATTTGCTTTTGCAAGCCTTCTGCTGGCATATACACACCAGGACCACTAAAGTTGGAAAATGGTCCTCACGCGTCTTCCACTCCAGCCATATCTGTTGCTGACTTCTCCTCTAGCAATCATGTATCAGTTAAATTCTCCGACACAACTGAAGAAATTTTAGATGTAGATGAAGATAAGACAAAGACAGGAAATTTCCTCAAGAGTAGTCTTAGAAGGGAAGTCTTGGATTCGAAAGAAGTTGATAAGAAGAGAGTGCAGTGGATGGATTTATTAGGGAAAGAGCTTGTAGAGATCAGGGAATTCCAACCCAGGTGGGTACTTTTTTTATCTAATCATGCATTTTTTGTTTTCAGTGTTCCATGTCTTCAGTTTTTGTTTGCTTATTTTCATGTCTAGCCCTTAAGCTTGTTGAAGGTATTGAGCCATATAGAATTTGCCTCAATTCTTCAATGGATGAGCAATTTGCTTTTGCTGTCATCTTCAAAACCGAAAGATCCTTTCTTTTTCCTCAATGGATGAGCAATTTGCCAAGTGCCTGAATTCTTGATTGGATTTTCAATTTTAGATCTAGAGGTTTACGAAAATGTGAAACAGAAATGTAGGGGTACAGTTTACTGCATCATACTGCTGCTGTCAGATCATAGGTGTGAAATTCTGAAAAGTTAAAGCTTGCATTTTTTTCCCTTCTGTTCCATATCTGCAGACTGAAATTCTTGAAGTGAAAATCCAAATGGTTGAATTAGTTAGGCTTTTCTAATCATTATTTTGTTTCAGATATCCTACCAGACGAGCAAGTTTTGCTCATAGTTTTGAATTACAATATAGAATACATAAATGAAAAGTTTCTTTTAGTTGTAGCAGCAAAGCTATGGTCTTTTTTCAGTTACTCACTCTGAGAACTAGAAATGTATAATAGTTAAATTAATGGTAGAAAAGTAAAATAAACTAATCCATTTGTAGTGTTCATAATCATAAGGATGATCATATTTATTTTTGGAAGAAATTCTGCAGAGGTTAGTGTTGATGTCTGATGCATGCCAACAAATGAAGGTCTGGATGAAAGGCATAGGGAATGAACTGATCATAACAATACTATCTTCTGCATTTGATGCTTATTAGTTGCATATCAGCTTATTCTTTCCTTCTTTCTCTTTATAGTGAAGCAGAGGAAATTGACAGTGACGATCAGAGAAATAGGAGTTGTGTTTGTATAATTCTTTGACGTTCAGGAAGCTCATCTTTCATTTTTCCCAAGCAGTTTGGAAGAGAATAACTAGAAAGGATCTTTGTGATCTAAGGTGCTGCAGTCTATTGATCCTACAGGAAAGTAGAGGAACTGGATTGGATTCATCATATCCAGACTCCTATTTGGTCTGTTGCGGTCGAAAACCAACACAGTTGAAGGAGAATCTGTACACTTGAGAAATATACATCTTTAGTCTCCAACCAATCAAAGTATTGTTTCATCTGAATATGAACATTATACAAGTTCATATCCTGACACATAAAAATGTGTCAATATGTGTAATAAGCACCTAAACAAACAATCAAGGAGAAGTAAAGTATTTACTTTTCCCAATTGGTCATCTTCATTCTCTGTGTCAAATGATTACAGATACCTATAATTTGAAGAAAGAATTATAATGGATACTTATTGGGTCATACTGACTTGTCCAAAATCACCCTAAACTGTGCTATAAACAAAGTCACATAAGAGAAAACTGATCATCTGAAGCAGGAAGGGTGGTAAGTTCACTTTGAATCACCAACTTGAAAGTCAAGTTCTTTATTTCTTGTTGAATCCAAATAGAGATTTAATAGCATTGATGGCATTCTCATTGATAAAGGATTCGTCAAATCTTTTCAAAAGAGCGTCAAATTCCTCGGATTTTCTCAGGTTGTCAAGATCAGGATCTGCTCGGATTCTCTGTAAACAAACATCACCAGTTTGAAATGGCACATAATTGTTAGACCATGATCCAGGTGATTTCTTATAAAAATCAATTACCTTAAAGTCGTCAAATCCAGCTTTCATGGCATCTTCAAGTGCGGAGAGCCCAGCTTGAACCTGTTATTAATAAAACACGAAACATTCAAGTACATGAGAGGATTTGAGCTGTAGAATATACTGATAACTTATCCTCATACTCCACAAATACACAAAGAAAGCCACAGTTTAAACAAAAAAGCTTCCATGAGATCACCACTACCTGATTAAGCGTTGCATAACAACAAGCAACATTGTAACTTGCCACTGAAATCTCCTCTTGTTCTGGTTTCGATCCCAGTACAGATTCAAACTTCTCCAGTGCTTCTTCATACTTTTTACTCCTTCAGCAATAACAAAATCATAGTTCACGCCTGTAGGTACACAATATCAAAAAACACGTAGAATGCCAGTGCTTACTTATATAGTTGCAGCCCTTTGCGAAGATCCTTTTCCCTTTGCTCTTTCTGTTCCTTCTTCCTTAGGTAATTAGCCATCTGAAACCATCCACATTGAATTCATACTACCGTAAGAAAAAACAGAAAATGCAAGTCAACCTACCATTAGCATTAAATGCTTTACTCACTTGAATTTCCCTCACTCTGCCGCTAACGACACCAGAGTTCCTCTCAGCTCTGATAATCTCCTTCTCGGACATTTCACCAGTATAATCCATATTCCCTAGAAAACAACTAATAAATTCTTACTATATATGGAGCATGTTCTCCATCAAATAAGCCCATAAATTTTCTGGTCATTATGAAGTTCAAACAGCAAATATGCATCAAGTATCAATGAACTAACCAAATCTTCTTAGCATTTTCATGTACAGTGGACCAATTCGTTGCCGGATAGTATACATAGTCCTTCCATATTCGGCAGCAGGCCATATCTCTGTTCCAAATACAGCACTGCACCAAAGGCTCAGAATTCATTAAGTCATAGTCCAAATCCAGATGCTTGTCAGGACTCCAAAATAATCACGGACTTCTCATCTTAGAAATTGAGTCAATCTCAAATATGGAAAGAGCACAACTTTACAGTCTTAGGTTGAAGTAAGAATGTATCGATCAATTCTCTACACAGGAGCTTCAATAAACAAGATTAAATTATCCAGGATATAATTTTTTATTCATCAACAAAACTTTTTTCTCATCTTAGAAATTGAGTCAGCCTCAAATATGGAAAGAGCACAACTTTTTAGTCTTAGGTTGAAATTAGAATGTATCAATCAATTCTCTACACAGAAGCTTCAACACACAAGATTAAACTATCCAGGATATATTTTTTTTCTTCATCAACAAAACTTTCCTTTGATTTCATTAAAACTAAATCATTAACTAGAATACTCACTGGCAACATCAAATTCTGCCTGTTGCAAACCAGTGAGTAACAGGAGTAGTAATCAGAGAAAAAAAAGATCGAATTCTGCCTGGCAACATCAAATTCACTTGTAATGACCAACTTTTATAGAATCGAAACGGCCTCAGTGAACAAAAATCGAAGAAATGAAAAGAATCAAAGAGATGAAACCAAACCTGGTAGCAATAACTTTGTCGCCAACAGTGAATTTTCCAGTCTTATCAGCAACTCCACCAGGAAAAATAGCATCAATGTAAGCGGCACCGTCTCTGCCTTTTGCAAACTTCAATCCATAAGGCTGCTCTAACTCTACCTCATACTCCTCATACTTGTTCCCTCCTTTTCCTTCTTCAGTTTCTGCCTCAGGCTTCGATGTCTGTGCTTTAACAATACAAGTTGTATTCACTGATTTAAGCAAGTGGGTATTTGAAAGAGAACAGTTGTGGAATAGAAAGTGTTTAGCTTCAGAATAAAAAAGTGGTCTTTGCTTAGAATTGATGGTTCTTGGCAATGACGGAGAAGAGTAGATAAAAAGGTGGCTACTTTGAGCTACAGACATGATTTTTGTTGCTCTAGCTCCGTTTGGAAATAGAATTTCAGTAGTAAAGAGTTCTTATTTCCATTTGTTAGAGACAGAAGAAGCGAGAAGAAAGATAGAGGGAGTGCTTCGAAGTTGGAAAGAAGAAGAGGCTTGGATTGAAGCTGGGTGACTAGTGGCTCTAATGGGATGCTTCGTTTTTGCTTCAATGATGTTTTGCCACGCGTCACTTGCTGGTCTTTACAAGACACTATTTTAATGATTTCATTATTTGCGAGGGATATCATTTTCTTGTATTTTAAAAATGCTTCCCTCTTGCCCATTTTATTCCTCTCTTTCATTTATTTTAGTTGTATGATCATACAAGGTTAATACCATGTTTAAAGACTTTGAATAAAAAAAGCCTACAAGATTGTTACAATTCTATGCCTTTAAAAAACTTCTTTATTGAATCTATTAGCTTCTATGAATGATACACTTTTCGAAACTCAACTAATGAGTTGTTTGATATTATTTATATTTTTTTGTTATTATTTTATATTTATATTTTTTATTTTAAAAAATAAAAATATATTTGATTAAAATTTATGATAAAAATAATTTAATAATAATTATTAAATATAAAATAAATTTAAATTCTTACCATAACATTTTTATACATCTTAAAATCACATTATTAGTCAATAAATTATATTAATTATTTAATATAAAAAAATCTATTTATAACTTTTGTTTTTAAAAAGCAAAAAACATTCTTTTTTATTTTTTATTTTTTATTTTAAAAAAAAAGATAACTAAACACATTTTTTTCCTATATTTTTGTAAGTAAAACCAAATACCCTCTAAGAAAATGAATTCTTATTTGAACAGAATCTCACCTATCTCGAAAGTATTATACGAAAACACATAAACTGGTAGAAAAATTACAAGCATCTCAATTCTCACGTTGAACAAAACCATAGAAGATAGATGATAGTTTTATCATTCCAACAAATGCTTCTGATTAAAGAAGCATGGATAATAAAAATATAGTGAAACATAAGATGTACACTTACAAAAAGTGATGACGACATGACATGGAAACAACAACCAATCTTTGCATCCTGCAAAATACCTCCTCAGCCTCCAAACCGGTTGTACAGTCGCCCATAAGAGCTCAAATTAACTCTATAAGCTTAACATTCTTATTATTTCTATGCAAAAGGGATGCGTTGATCGGTAAACCATCCGAAATATTCTCCTGTAAGGGTATATAATTAACTTAGAAGAGAAGGAAAATGAAAAAGGAGATGGAAAACCTCTTAAACTTGTATTCTACTCTCTGTTCAAATAAGGCCTTAAGGCATCATTGACCTGACCATCTTCTTTTTCAGGCTCCATTGCTTCCCATGTCTTCAAAATCCGTAAATAAGCCAAGCTCTAAGCTCTTCTTCACCCATTTATTATAGAATTTTACAGTAGCTTCTTAATGATGATGAGAGTGCCATAGCTGCAACGATCAGCATCAAGGAAAATTCATAAAGGGAAGCAGATAGAAGAAAAATGGTCAAAGAGAAAGAGTGACATGATCATACTTGTAGATTACTTCTTCAAACTATTGCTAGACAGAACTTTCTTCCCATATGGACTAGTGCGCAGCACAGGAACAAGGGATTTTATAGCGTTCACTAATGCATCATGAAGACGTCCCTGTTTAAAAATGAACAAAGTATACAATTTGGTTCATAGCTGATGAATTCATTTTTCTGGGTATCATACCAATTAATCTGTGTATTACTGCTGGTATGCAGATTCTTTTGAGAGAGGAAGATGGGGTTGAACAGTGATGGTACTAACCTTTGACAATTGCAATGCTGCTTGAACTACATAATTCCCATAAGGATCTTGCATAACTTGATCCAGACAAGAACTATTTATAAGTTCCCCAATAATACAAGCGCGGCTTTCATCGCCTGTCAAGTTCAGACATTTCTCCACCACATTACTGCTGTATTTCTGCATGGACAAGTCCCCATAGTTACCTTCCAGCTGATGAAGAATATCCTCTGTTGCCCAGGGTAGTTGGAGCTCTAAAACAAATTGCACAACATAGTTCCTGGAAAAAAGGGATTTACATTCCAAAGTATTTACTTGCATTAGTGAAATCCAGATTAAGAGGACCAGAAAGTATTTGAATATCAGGTCAAAGGACAATTAAGAAAATGTTCTTTCACTAAAAAATTTCATATACATAAAGAAAATGCAGTAAAGGTGAAAAAAGAATTTTTCCATCAAATAAATTCAAGATATAAACCTAGGACTTCAGTTCATAATTCAAAAGTTTATCTCATCTTGATGTTCGGTGAAGCTATCACATGACAAATCTCTACCAAAAAAGTAACAGTAGAATTTTCTAAAACACTTAGGCTTGCAAGAAAAGAAAAGGAGAATGAGAAATATATGATACCCAAATGGATCTTGGGAAAGGATGAGGGCATTCGATGTGATCTCACAGACCAACCGACACCTTTGCTCACCATCAGAATGACTAAGGCATTTCTGAAGTACACAACATCCATGTCGATCTGTTGCAAGCTCAACACAGTTGGATGTTGTTGCTTCAAAAAGGAACTACAAAAGAAAGTGCAACTCATATTTCAAACTCAATATCAAGTGGAGCATGGTAACAATGGATGAAAGGAAGTTAACTAACGCAAAATCTCAAATGGCTATGAAAATCATAATGATGAATTATTTATATCGATCTTGAAAACGAGTTTGCTTCTCTTGAAACTTTGACCTAGTGCAATGAATTATTTTCTCATGGTATACATGCAATTATAGGACATCTCTTGATATAACTTGCCATAAAGCTCATGTATTTCTAGTTTGAAAAGCACAGGAACCTGCTGAACAATTATCAAGACCAGTATAAATGCATAGTTCTCCATTGTAATATGTAGAGCTAGACTCTGGAGAATCGCCAGTCTCTTAAAAACAAAGACAAGATATAAAAGCATCATCCAACCAGCCAAAATAATAATAATATTAATAAAGATCAGGACTTGTGACTGTCAGTATTGTTACACATATAGACACACACAAACACAGGCGCAAGCACACACCCACACCCACACCCACACAAGCAACATTCAGATACAATTGCACATATGCATGCATGTTAGAAATTGCCAAATATTACTGAAAATGGGACCTAATCAGTCCCTGCCCTTTATTCCATGGTTTTACAAGGTATTAAACAGCATGAAGGAGAAATTATGTAAGAAATCTTAGAACAGAGTGTCAATAGAACAACAGTACAAGTTCAATGTTTATGTATATGGTGCTTACCTCTCTGTATTCAGGAATCAAGTACCGCAAACACTGCTGTGCAACATGAGTACCATTCATGTTTTTAATCAAAGTTACTATACCAGGCTTCAGTGAGGAGACAATGATAGAAAACTGCTCTGCAGTCTTAAGTGTTTCAATAACCTTTTGTACTGCTCGTGTCCTGCATTTTAGGACAGCAATTCAGATATAACTAAAGCAAAACTCTACAAAATGTCGACTCCACACACATACACATGCGCTCAAACACTTGCAACTGTAGAGAGAGAGATTGAGAGAGAGAGCCAACCCGTGCATGTCACATGAAATCTTAATAAGATCACCAGGTTTTCTAGTGATGGTACAGAGTAGCTGCATTCTCTGATCCTCGTTGCATACTTCAAGTAGCTTTTGGACTAGGTAATTCCCAAAAGGGTCTACCATCAACTCAACAATGTGATCAATTATCTCAAGGAAAATCTTTTGAATTTCCTCTGTTGTGCCCTCAGAAAATTTTCTTTGCAAAAAGCGGCAACCATTCTGGTCCTTGGCCATCAGATATATTTTGCCTGTGAGTTCATCCATAGGGTTATATTTCTGAGGCTGAGGCCAAGAACTACCATTTTTACGATTTGAAATTTTGGGAGACAAGTCAAATAGGCTTGAACGATCTAACTGAAAGCATCCAGCATCAGGAGTAGGCAGGTTGTGGTGGAGGTTGTCATTGGACAGAACTTTGTCATTTGGGATGAGATGGAGAAATGATTCATTCCCTCCCATTGCACCAAACTTCGAAGCTTTAACCGTGTTCAGCCCCTGGGATCTTGTAAGAATCCTCTCTGGAAAAATCTGTTTTCCTACTTTGTCCACAATATGAACAGCATGAGGTGTTGGGTTTAAACCCCTTGTTGCTATGTAACTATTCAAACACGGTTCTTGGTTATGTTGTTGAGATTGCTGAGACATTGGCAACTCAT
>JAOXYD010000003.1:125578-135857 GCA_028565735.1 Pinacopodium congolense | reverse complement strand
CATTGAGTGAATAAGCTTCGTCAACACTAATTTTATGGTCCTACTCTTTACTATTTAATGGAGATTTAGTTGATGGACATACACCTATTATAGTGGTATCTTTAAAAATATGACCAATTGCCTTACAGGCTGATTCCTTATGTTGCTTGCATAATCACCAGTTGCTTGAATATGATGTTGAGCTTCCAATCGCTGATTATGCAGTTGCTGCAGATAAAAAAACTGTTGCTGCATCTTGTGATATTGTTCCTCTTTAATATTCCTCCACCTGATATGAGGGTGATTTAACTGCTGAGCATGCAAGTAAGGAATGGTAGGCCGCATATCTGGAAAGCATTGTTGTTGTTGCTCAGACATCAAAGGATACTCAATACCAGGAATAGCCACATTAGGCAGAAATTGGAAACTCTGCATACCATGAGCTATTGGCAAGGCAGCTGGAAAGCTTTCGACCGGCTGAGGGTGACAATAGCTAATAGACATCTGCTTCAGTTCTTGGGCATCTGATTTGAACAAAATTGCATTTTCCTGGTTGGCTTTTGCCATGTTGAATTCACCAAAACTGTGATGAACATTGTTTGCTGATTGAAAAGGGCAAGCTATCATCACAGGTGAGTTTGTACTAGAAAGTAAGTTTTTTGTGCTGTTTGTGTACGCAGAATCCAACAAGACAGTGTGATTTGGTGAGGATTTACAGTTGGCCAAAGAACCTGCACCACTGAAGTTCAATTCAGCAAATGCAGATGTTAACAGTTGGTCATCATGTAAAGTTTCCTCCACCAGTTGGACCATCTTAGTGGGAGATCGTAGAGTGTTATTCACCAACAACGCTGCCTCATCAAGGCTCCCATTACTACGAAAATTTTCAATTGGGGTCAAGCTACCATTTAAAGATGCATGCCCAGGTCCAGCTTCTTCCAAATGTGAACTCTCAGAAGTGGCATTGGGTATTTCTCCTAGAAGCTTCTCAAACTCATCAAACTCTGGTTCACTTCTTTGATCTTCCATTTACAAAATTGGGAGGTGTCCAAATTTTGCTTTTGTCCAAGCTAGTTAAATGTTTTCGAGGCAAAGCAATGCAGTGGCAGAGAAATTCTAAATTACAATAAACCATCATTAGCAAAACAATGTCAAAAGCAACAAAATATCATCCAAGAAAGTTTCCATCTTCATTTTAAGTACGATCATGAAATGCCGATGCAATTAAAGATCCACATTGTCCAACAATGATCATTATTGACTAACTGAAGTTTATGTTGATAACGACGCTAGCTACATAGTACATTAAAAAACCAGAGGAAACGAGAATGTTTCCTTCAGTCTGTTCACTAATGCGGTTGCGATTTCAAAGTCCACTGGGAAACAGAATCAATGAAAATGAAATATAGTAGTAAAACAAATAAGAAGGCGGCATGCGATAGAAAGACTCGTCTAAGCATATCAGTGAGCACCAAAAAGAGGCAATCAATCGAGAACAAAACTTGCCGTTCGAAAAGAGCGGCCGGAAATCACTCCAGAGACATGATCACCATCATCAAAACGATCATACCATATCAAGAAAAATTTCCTCGATTTCTACATTCCACATAAGATGTAAAAAAGGAAACCGAAGAGCAAATATAAGAGAAATCTCATTGTAGAAAAAGAAATCATGTAATCTGGAAAAACCCCAGAAAATTATAATCGTGATGATCAGAAACAAAAACTGAAGGCAAAAGAAGGAAAGATTGAATTTTGACGACACACGTCAACCAAACAGCAAAAGAAAAAGAAGCCCAATTAAGCTAAAAGGAAAAGCTAACAATGTAGAAAGGAAGAAAGAGTTATGGAAGTGATGAAAAAAGGCAAACATACCAGTGAGAGAGGTGATGGTGATGGCAGCATTAGAGGAAGAATTAAGAAGGCATGACCGTAAAAGATTAAAGCTTTTTCAGGAGGATGATTTAGTATTTATAAATTTATATTACTATTTCAGAGTAATATTAATTTGTGTAGTTGTTTCTTAGTTTGTTTGGCAATTGCATGCTTATTTTGGTAAAAATATTCATATATGTGAATATATATATATAATATTCAGAGAAAAGAGAGAATGCAAAGAGAGTGCAAAGTGTTGTT
Organism: Pinacopodium congolense; assembly: GCA_028565735.1. Classification (NCBI taxonomy): domain Eukaryota; kingdom Viridiplantae; phylum Streptophyta; class Magnoliopsida; order Malpighiales; family Erythroxylaceae; genus Pinacopodium; species Pinacopodium congolense. Next base: position 133,742 of record JAOXYD010000003.1, on the reverse strand, counting down.
GGTAAGGTCAAGGAGAGAGGCGGCGTGAAGGAGAAGGAGAGGTTTTCATTTCAATAAGACTGTAAAAGAAAGAAACAGCAACTGAAGAGGCTATTGAGAGAAAGTTGGCAGTGCTAAAATTGGCTTATATATTGGTGTGTATTGTATAGTAATAATTATAAGCTTATAGTTAAGTAACAAAAGCATCAAAACAAATATACAAACACTTTGCACTAATCACATGCATGCTATCATATTCTTCTTCTTCTTCTTCTTCTTCTTCATATTATTATTATTATTTTATACACATACATATATTATATGTTATATGGGACCACGCACGACCCTTAACAAAAGTGCTTAAAATAATAATGCCAATCTTTCTTTTCTTTTCTTTTCTTTACACCCTGCTTCCACATGTCATTCTGGAATTAAATCATCTTGCACACAAGATTTCTAGTCTTCTTATATTTTCATTTATTTTTCCACACTTAACAACTACAACATCCAAATCTTCCGTGCACTAAAATCGACCCGGTCAGGTGGAATTGTCACATTTAAGAGGAAGCACTTGAACGGTGGTTGTTGTTCTCAATCAGCATGGCCAATAGAATAGCCTTGAGTTGTGGTCCTGAACTTAACCAAAGCCTTACACCTTACACCTTACACCTTACATGGTTGAGTTCCAGCATTCCTTTATCAGGGAATAACTAAAATATTTTTGTACTTCATGCAATGCAATGCAAGGAAGCTATCTTCAGACCTATGAATCATATCCACTCAACACAAACCAAATATGAATGAGATGTGGCCTGCCAAGCTCTAACACCTTAGGCCAGAAACAAATGAAACACATGGGAAAGTCTTGTTTTGCTTCATTTAACTCGGAGGTAAAATGTTCAAAAAAATCATTTGCAATCGTACACTTAATTGCAAAAGTGAATACACAGCCGTATCCCAGCAAGCTCTACCCCAACTGGAATCTATGATCCCCCATTTGAATGATTCCTACCCACCACCATAGCATTCATTCGGATATTTAACTGAATCTAATGTACAAATGTTGAGAAACCAGGCAGAACATATTCATTTCTGGATCTTATTTATCTCCTCCTCTCCTACTGCTCATTGTCCTTAGTAACCATATCCTGAGAGTAAACATATGAGAACAGAAAATTCAGTAAATGTAATATCAACCCATACTCTGATGTGATGAAGAATATGAACCTGTCTGCCAGTTTATAATGCACTACAAACCTGAATTATCCATGGGGTTACCGACAGGTACTGGCTCGGGCTCCTTGATCTCAACAACTACACAATCAGACATCAAGAAAGTCTTCGCCACAGATGAAGCATGTTCCAAGCAACATCTTACCACCTGAAGAAAAATTAAGCAACTTCTCAAATCTTGCTATGAAAGACTACGAGAATTGGATGATCAATCACCCACATTCTACCGAATACTCTTTCTAAAACGTCATTGGACCACACGAATGTCTCAAAACACACCATTTTCTTGAGTGCAACCAATTGCTCATAACTTCCAAAAAAAGGGAAGGGCAATGCTAATTATGTATACGTTCTGCACCTCTAATGTAAATTAACCAAATCAGATCACTCACCTTGGTTGGGTCTATGATTCCTGCAGCCATTATATCTTCATATTTTCCAGTTGCTGCATTATATCCATACCTTAGGTTGTCGCTGGAGAGCACCTGTTAAAATACAAACTGTCAACTGTTAGTCATTGCCAACACAATACCAATCAATCTTTGACTGATCAGTGAGGGGCTACATTACCTTCTCACTCACAACGCTTCCATTAACACCAGCATTCTTGGCAATTAATTTAAGGGGATAACTTAAAGCTTTCTTTACAATATCTGCTCCAACCTGTTACCAAAAACAAGCAAGTTAAAGCACACTACACAATTGTATGGCAGGGTGAAAAGCAAGCAAGTTGCCGGATTTTGAAAGCACTTATAGATCAGAGTGATGTATCATTTTAAGCAATCACCTTTTCCTCATCATTCTCAAGGCTTTCCTTGATGGCATCCACCTTTGAGGCAAGTCTCAATAGCGCGCATCCACCACCAACCACAATACCTTCCTCAACAGCTGCCTGAAAATCATGAGGTTTTAATAACAAACTACTGTCTGAAATTCACCTTGGGTAAGCAAGTATACAAAATAGTGGTGTCAAGATAGATCACCTTTGTTGCATTAAGTGCATCTTCAACTCTAAGTTTCTTTTCCTTGAGTTCTGTTTCAGTTTGCGCACCAACCTTCAACATTACAGGAACTTTAATTCAGGCAAACCACAGGCACATAAATTATAAACACCTCCTTGTCATGCAAAAATACTGACCTGTATTACTGCAACACCACCAGACAACTTTGCAATTCTTTCATTGAGTTTTTCCTTTTCATAATCCTGTTCTGCAGCCTGCATTTTTCAAACGTTGTCAGCCGACTATCATGACCATAATCAATGATATACACATGCAGACCAACAAAAACTTGATGCCTGTGAGAGGTAATTTTATGAAAAATAACAGATTGCTACCTCAATAAGATTCCTAATCTGAGCCACTCTCTTGTTTACAGCTTCCTGGGTGCTTCCATCTCCCACAATTGTAGTTGTATCCTTTGTAAGAACAACTTTAGAAGCATGACCCAAAACCTCCTTATCAGCTTTGTCCAAAGAAAGCCCCACCTCATCTCGGATGACAGTGCCTATAATCAAACACAGAATACATCCCAGCATTAGATGCAAAAAGAATAGAACAGGCACCAATCACAGGTATTAATACCAGTCCAGAAACAAGAGAAAGATATAGCAATAGGCTTGTACTAACCTCCAGTTAGAATAGCAATATCGTCAAGATACTGACTCTTTCTCTCCCCAAATCCAGGAGCTTTGAGAGCTGCAATCTTCAAAGCACCCCTTAGTTTATTTACAACAAGAGTTGCTAGGGCCTCCTGCTCAATGTCTTCAGCGATTATAACAATAGGAAATCCACTTCTGATCGCATCCTCTAATATATTGATTAAATCCCTTGCATTTGTTATTTTTTTGTCAACAAGAAGCAACTGCAAACAAACACATAAAAATTAGAATCAACTATCACAACTTCAGTTCATGCACTTTTGAACATGACATACCTTGCAGTTCTCAAATTCAACTGCCATTTTCTCACTGTCGGTGACAAAGTAAGGTGAGATGTAGCCACGGTCAAATTGCATCCCCTCAACAACATATAAGCTGTTGTCAGCACTTTTCCCCTCTTCAAGGGTAACCACTCCCTTGCGACCCACCTTGCTTAAGGCCTCAGCTATCATATTACCAACCTCATAGTTGTTACCTGCACTGACAGCAGCTACATCTGCAAGTTCGCTGTCCTCAACCTAGAATATCATCAAGATTACAGATAATCTCTTACCATCAATCGCAATCACAAATTATTTGATGAATCACATTACACCCAAAAAAAAAATTCACTACCTCTTTTGACATTGACTTCAGTTCACTTACTAAAGCCTTTGAGGTTTTCTCAATGCCTCTAGTAATTAAAACAGGGTTTGCACCAGCAGCTACCACCTGGAAATTCAAAGTCAGTATTAGAAATACTGATAATATGTACCAAGGTCCTCAAAGAAAGGACTAGCACAAACAATAGTACAAACCTTAACACCTTCTGCAATGAGGCCTTGAGCAAGGACAACGGATGTTGTGGTTCCATCACCAGCCAAGTCATTTGTCTTTGCAGCTGCCTGTCTCACCAACTTGGCACCAATGTTCTCAACTGGATCCTCCAATTCAACCTGGGAATGTGCACCAAAGCAAGTCACTAAATTTATGTCATTAACTCATTAAAAGAAAAGCAAAAATTAAAATAAAAAAATTAATGTCAACCAAAATATTGAATTAAATACAAAAATGTTGAAGTCCACGAGGAATTCAAAAACGCTTTTAGGGTAGAGTATTTGTGCCACAAGATATAGTCTTCTACACACTCAGTGGATAACTTGAAATAATGAGGAAAGCAAGGAAATGTACCTCCTTGGCTACGGTCACGCCATCATTAACAATCTTAGGTGAGCCATACTTGCTCTCAAGTACAACATTTCGGCCTTTTGGTCCAAGCGTAACCCCAACCAGGTCTGCAAGCTTGTTCACACCAGTCTGGGCGGAAAAAGGTTGAACATCACAGTTAGTAATCAATGACAGAAACGGTAAAACAAGAGAGCATGCTTGATATGTTACACAACCAACCAAACCGAAACTTACTTGCAGCTTCTTAATTGCAGTCCCATCCTTGTTGAAATGTAACTCCTTGGCCATTGCATAAATCTTAGGAGTGCGTGATTTGTGTAAGACAACATTACGTCTCCTACCAAAAGAGCTTCCAGAAATGGAGGCCAAAGATGACAACTTGTTAGATGGAGCTGCAAGTTTTCTATTTGAAGTGGCCAATGACCCAACTGAAGACATGGCAGCGAAAGTTGACGCCATTTGTGCTAAAACCTAAATAAACAAAAACAAAAAACAAAAACATAAGTAGCGTAACAACGTCGAACAGAGGCATGATTAATTGCATTGTTCCTTAATCTCCCAACTTTTAAACCCAACAACCCTAATATAAATGATAAAATTGATGACTAAGAAATAGAAAAAGCATAAGCTCTATGGGCCACTGAGAAATAAGTCAAAAATCTCCTGGAGTATAAATGAATATAGCATTTGAATCCCAAAGCAAAAAGGAAATGAAGAAAGAGAAAAAGCTTTACGAGGAAATTCAATCCTCATAAGAAAAACTACAAACAGACACCAAACAATTAAAGAATACAAAGTAGAGGCAATGATGAAAAACTTGAACAATTACCTAGAAATGAAGAAGAACAAGATGAAGAAGACGGCTAGAGTGAGAGAGAGAGAGAGAATGGGCGTTTTGGATAAGGCCTGAGCTGCTGCCTGCACTAGCTGAAGGAAAGGTTTTGTTGAAGCGAGGGTTTTAACTGTACTAGCGTAGCCCCTGAAGCTTCCACTTCATCTCCACCGTTGATTTAAATCCCAATGGAACTCTCTAGAATCTCTCCATGTCTGCTTTGTTGCAGAAATGGGCCCTGTTTTGGGCTCTTCTTAATGCTTGCCTTTCCCTTATCAAAAAGGCCTCATCCAATGAAGTGTCCTTGAATATGCTATTTTTTAAAATGTCATTTATATTTTAGAAGTGGTAAAAATATTTTGAATATTGTATTAGTATTGTTATTGAATTTGTCTTTAAAATAGTATCGTATCGGTATCGGTCAATATCAGTACTATTTTGTATAATTTTTTAAAATTATAATTAATTCTTAAATTTTATAAAATTTGTAAAATAGTCTATAAATATATTATATTGTATAGTTTTTAATTTAATTTTAAATTTAAAAATTGTCAAAATACAAAATTTTACTTTTTTAAAAAATACATGTTTTTAAATTTTTTTTATTTTTTATTTTTGTTGGTATTAACCGATACTAACCAATATTTAAATTTGGTACATAACAGGTCAGTTCTGTTTCGTTTTCCAACTAGTACAGCACGTACCGGCCAATAAGGAATGGAATTCAAAATCTTACGTGATAAGGTTAAATTAAGTGTCTGTTTATTTTTGTTTGTATTTTTTTATTTTTTAAATATGAAAATAAAAAATAATATAAAAAATAAAAAGATAATACATAAATAAAATACCAATATAAAAATAGTATAAAATTTTAAAAATACTTAAAAACAGGATGAAAATATATAAGTAAAAAATAAAAATAAAAATAGAATAAAAAAGTGGAGGGATTGTTCTTTTTCGGTCTGATTTTGATTTTTAATTTTTTTTAAACGCAAAAATAAAAAGTATAAAAATAAAAAAAAAATTATGTTTTAATACAACATAAAATCAAAAAATTAAATAAATACACATTAAAAAATATATATATTACAATAAAAAATAAAAATCAAAAGTTTAATTAAATAATCCGAAAACTAAACGGATTTAATCGATTTTTATATCCTTAAACTAAACGGATCCTAAATTTACATTTATTTAACTATTTTTATTTTCTAAACATCCAACTTAATAACATAGAAAAATTAATAAAAATATAAAAATTTATCAAAATTCATTCAAATTAAGAAAACTACACAAAATTTATGAAAATAACCTAAATTAGTTTATTGTTTAGAAAAACAAAAATAAAATCACAGGGAGTTGAATCTATCAGACCTAATTTACTTAGGGGGAAGTGAAGAAGAAGAAGAAGAAGTGGTTTGGCGTCTTAAAACTTGTGATAACAAGTCGTATTGGTTAGCATTCGAAGTTCCCTCTGAAGACGATGTTGCATGGATATGCGTTCCATCATACACTACTCTGATATCTTCTCCACTTGACCACTCCACTCTCTTCTTCGCCGTACAGTTTTGCCTCTGGCACTTGAAGTAACTCCTGCCCATTTTTTCATCACAAAAACATGTTTTTTTAAGAAGAAGTTGATGAAGTAGCAAAAATTTTACCAAGGTCAGGTTATAATGCACATATACCTCCACTTTCCAACGTTTTTGATATACTTCTGCCCATATTTCCTCCATTCGTACCCATCCCGTGGTATAACTACTCTAGCAGCGCCGCCACTCGCTTCCGCATCCTCCTCCTCCCCCTCCTCCTCTACCTCCTGCTCTTCTCTAGTTTCCTCCTCCTCGCTTTCCCTGAGACTCAGAAAGGGCATTTAGAGTTTACGTCACAATATAACTTAAGCAGGACAAATTTGACGCAACTGATGACTGGTTGACATGGAAGAAATCGAAATGAGTACTAGGATATAGTGACGTATAGAGCTCAGTTCCAAGTAGCTAGGATCTAGGAAGGAATTGAATGAGTTTGACCATTTGATCTGAGATATTTATGTTGGAAGACAAAGCTACATGAGTTTGACCGTTTATACATATGTAGATCTGAGATATTTATGTTACTATGTTGGATGACAAACCAACATCTACAGAGACTACCATACGTATATAGAGCACGAGCTAGAATTTTCCAGTAGTTACGGATCTTGTTAATCTCCTACCATCACCACCTTCTCCATCTATGTCTGACGACTGTGTGAACGCTCTTACTCTTCAGATCCAATATGTAGGTATATACATCTCATATACATGAAAAATTTAGAGAAAGATAAGAAATAAGAGAACATACATGGAAGCTGGGTCTCTGATAGTGGTAACAGTAGCAGGAGCACTATGTGGGAAAACTGAGAAAATCTTTAAAGATGATAAAGAAAGATAAAAGTACTTAAGTACATGCATATATGTTCATGGAAAAAACTGAAACTTTTTGTACGGCATAGTAACAGCAACAAGCCCTTCAGCAAGTAGTACAAAAACAGGAAAGCAAACAAATACAGAAAAAGGAGTACAAGGACCGCATACCCTGGGTTCATGGAATTCTTCAAGATTTTTTAGTCTTTCTCTTCGCAATAATGGAGGATCGTGCTTGACAGTAAGAAGGGGGTTGAAGCTTTCAGCGCCAGCCAGCAATCGACAAGTGAAAACCTAACCTGGTAGATTTTCTATAAGTTTCCTTGGGTTAAGCAACCCATTGGCTGAGAAGATTGATAATGAATGCCATAAGGGTGGGACTTGGCATCTATGGCGAGAGCTGGACATCTGTATAAATGACGTAACCCTAGTGACGTCCTCGTACATCACTTCATGCGCATGCATCTTTAATATCTTATCATATCGACCGAAAAATAGTAAGAGATAAATGCATCGTTTCGATGCATAATGCTGGCCAGTACCGACCAGGAGAATATCGATAAAAATTTTCACCGCTTAGTTGATTAATTAGGGTTGTTTGAATTGGTTTTTATTTTTGAATTTGATTTTTAAATTTTTTAAATATAAAAATTAATAAAGAATATCATAAAAATTAATATATATATATATTAATATAGTACAAAAATAAAAAAAGACAACACAAAAATTTATAAAAATATAAAAATATTCAATACAAAAATACAACCAGCACAATCAAAAGATCAATCAAACGACCCCTTAATAATCGAGCAATGCATAAATAAGTGGGCCATTAAATGATCGACCCGTGTGATATAAATTAGTCAATCAATTTTGTTCTTAATATAT
>JAOXYD010000003.1:101861-117595 GCA_028565735.1 Pinacopodium congolense | reverse complement strand
TAAAGAAACCACCCATACTCATATTGAACTCTTTACTTCCATGCTCGAAACAGTCTCCCTTAAATGAGAACAAACAACTACCTATTATCATTCCTATAAAAAAAGGCTTTGTAACAAGAAGAAAGGGTAGCTAAGCTGAGAAAGAAGAAGATCAGAATAAGGTTGAAGTTGATTCCATGTAAACTCAAGCCTTGGTGGAGCAAACCATTTCAAGTCACTTCGAATTATAAGCATCCAACTCTTGGGTTTGAAGCCTTTAAAAGAAAAATATTTAAGATGAATGAATATCATTGCAAACTATACCTTGGAGAATTTCTACTAAAAGAAAGGAACATATTCTCTTTCCCTTTTCTTATTTCTTAAATTTAAACTGAGTATGGTCAAGTTAAAGGCCCTAAATTAGCATGTTTTACTCATAGTTAGTTTAATTTTTAACTTATCGGTTTAATTGAGATCTTGACTTTATATATACATATATTTTTTTCTTTTAAAAAAACCACAAGTTTGTGTTTAAAAAAATATTTTAAATAGTTTTATTTTTTACAAAAATTTTGTATTTTTAAAAAAGAAAAAAATTTGAAAAACAAAAAATAATGAAAAATATTTCAATTGAAAAAAAGAAAAAATAAAATAAAATTTCATTGTTCTTTCATTGTTGCTACAACGACTAAGTTGTATTTTAATTTTAACACAGGCGACCTAGTTATTTCAAGTTTTACTTTTTTATTTTTTATTTTTAAATTAAAGTAGCTTTTTTCTTTTTTTAATTGCTTTTTTTTATTTTATGTTTCATTATTATTAGTTTATTTTTCTTTTGTTTTTTCTTTTTATTTTTATTTCTCTTTATTATTATTATTATTTATTTTATATTTTAATTTTACGTTTTATTATTATTTTTTATATTTTAATTTCTTTTTATTTATCTTTATTATTATTATTATATTTTAATTTTTTATTTTCTCTTTTATTTTATTATTTTTTCCATTTTATTTCCTTTTCATTTTAATTTTACTTTTACTTTTTATCATTTCTATTATTTCTATTTTATTTTGTATTAGTATGTTGTCTTTTTCATTTTCTGTTCTATTTTTATTAGTTTCTATATTTATAAAAATAAGAAATAAAAATAAAAAACTACAATAAAACCAAACAAAGCCTAAAGTTTTTGTTTTTGTTTTTTAAAATAAAAATAAATAAAAATAGTAAAAAATTGAAAAAGACAATACACTAATAATCAGAAAAATTTTTAGACTTGTTTCAAATATTTAGTCTTTTTGATGGATACGATAGGAAATTTGGAAACTAGTATAGGTTATGATTTTGATTTTAGTTTCCTGTATATATTTTTAAAATATACAAATTAAAAAAACAGTTAAAAATTAATAAAATTATATATAAATATAAAATATAAAATTGAACTAAATAAATCCTTTAAAAAAATGATATAAAAAGGCATATTAAAAAGAAAAGTTCGACTTGGAATCACGAGATATTATGCACTAAATCATTTGCCAATCAAAGAACAAGGGCAAGTGAATACAGCTACGCCAAGTAAAAGAAATAGAGTTTTTGTTTGCTTTATATAGTAAGTCTCGCCAATCGGCACGAGGGATTCGTTGCGTTTTTATTTGATAATTGAGCGTGAATAAGGCAATTGAAAGAAGGCATAATAAAGCTCTGGAATTACGACACCTTACTAAGGAATATATAGCTGTCTTTTGTGTTACAGAACCTAGGACAGTGTGCAATAGACATCCTTGTAAATGAGTATCCTTTGTTATCCATAAATGTTGCTAGAACTTCCTTCCTTGGCATGATTTGGACCAGAATCGGCAAAACCTATATGGGAAAACGAAATTTTATTTAATTTTTTGCTACAATAATAAAGTCCAAAGTCTCTCAATTCACATATTGATTTCGCGTTCAATGTTTTGAATTTGAATAAAATATTATTTTTAAGAATTTATTATTTAATTGATCAGATTAATTTGTTTTAATAATTTATTTAAAATAGATAATAAATAAATCGATTTCATCTCAATTATGAGCTAATTAATGAAAAGATGTCCCTTATCTTTTCCTTTTCATATATGTACGAATGGATATGGTTACAGTATGAATACCTGGCAAATAGTGACAGAGGACGGAAGATGCAAAACAAAATTTGTCATCGGGAACCGTCAATCTTATTAATCTCTTTCCTTTAGTCTTCACACGGAAGTCTTCGGCCCAGGGACATCGGATTCCTCTCTCCTATTATTCGTTGCTTCCTTCAACGTCCCAACTTCCTCGGAGTTTCAGTCCTCCAAGTAACTAGATCCCACGCTTGCGTAAATTAAGCGTCTTTTATTTTGTGTTTGTCTCTTTTTTTTAAAATAAAAATGTTATTTTGATACTAACTTTTATTATTATTATTATTATTATTATTATTATTATACTAAATAAAAGTTAGAGATAAACTAATTTTGTTTTAATATCATATAATATTTATTAATTAATATTAATAAAATTGTTATATCTCATTATAAATAAATATCACAAAAATCTACTTGTAGACTAGTATTAGTTTAGTGAAATATGTTATAATATAATAATTTATTTTAATTTGATATTTTGAGATTGATTTATTTTAAGATATTTAAAATTTAAATATTAATTCGAAAATAAAAATAACTTTACTTTTAGATAATTTTTATTCTAAAATTTAAAATAATTATTAAACTAAAATATTTTGAATAATGTTATAAAATAAAATAGAAGATCAAAACTAATTTATATGATTCTCTAATTTTATAAAAATATGAATAAATTAAATTAAAATTAAAAACTTAAATATACTAAATTCTAAAATAAAAATATGAGTGAAATGAAAAAGATCCTAGATTAATGATCTGACTTGTATTTGACCGCAATTACGAGTCACTTTACGAGGAGTTAAGATAGTTTGACTACACTTCAGTCCATACGCAGCCACTACTTGGTTTTAACTCTGACCTTTATATAAATTGGAAAGTTGGAAATTTTGTGCACTAAAAAGAATTAATCAGTCAATAAATCACCATATTTGTATATGTGACAAAACATATTGCGTTGTTTATACTTAAAACCAATCGCATTTATTGAATAATTTAATTAATTTATTTTTGAAGCGTTAAAAATTTAAGGTTTTATTTTGCAATAAAATTTATTATTTATTATTTAAAACACATAAATGATAAATTATTATATACAAAAAGAATTCTTTAGAATTTGATGGACCATAGGTAATTAGGGAAGAGTAATTCCAGACTTTGGCGCCTTTTCAACTGGGCAGACGTTGGACCAAGGTCTCTCTCTCTCTCTCTCTCTCTCTCTCTATACGTTTGTGAAAGAATCGAGTGGAGGAGAAAGAGAACGAATTTTGAACCATCAATGAAAAGAGAGAATATAATAAATAATTAGAGAATTAGAGAGTTGAAGAGCCCTGTACTTCTCCTTCCTCTATATATACATACATATACACACCACAAAACCTTAGTATCAGACACATATTCGGCGCGCAGTTTAAGGATCTCTTGATCTCTTCCCTTTTACTTGCTCAAAGCTTAACCAACTTAACCATTTCTTGGGTCTATTCATTTCTGTTCTTCCTTTCATTTTCCTTCATTTTCTCGGTGTCCAAACATGAACTCTGCAGCTCTCAAGACTCTACCTTTTCTTCTGTCAAGGCCACCAAGCCGCACTTTCCCTCACTTTAAACGAAACCAATTAAAGATTTCAACTTGCAGCACAAACCCTGACTTAAAATCGGATACCAAAAGGCCAGGCTCAGCTGTTCCTCGGTTTGCGACGATCGAGACACCGGTGGCCTCGGACAGTTTTTACAGCTCTGCCACCAAAGACCCTGTCTCAGTTAGGCTTCAAAGCCTTGTCGTGGAGTTCAAGTCGCTAATCCAGCCTATAGACCGAGTAAAGCGGCTTTTGGATTACGCGGTTCGGCTGCCGCCGTTTGACGAGTCGGCTCGTTTACCGGCGAACCGGGTTGTTGGGTGCACCACTCAGGTGTGGCTAGAGGTGAAAATGGATGAAAATGGAAGAATGAGGTTTAGAGCCGACAGTGACTCGGAGATTACAAAAGGCTTCCTGTCATGTCTGATTTGGCTGCTTGATGGTGCTACGCCGGAGGAGGTTATGGCGGTGCAGGCGCAGGAGTTAGAGGCGGTTAATGTGGGAATGCACGGTAGGGTTCAATCAAGAGTTAATACATGGCATAATATATTGATTAGCATGAAGAAGAGGACTGAGAGTTCGGTGGCGAAGCAAATAGGACGGTCGGAGTTCGGTGATGACGGGAGCTTCAGCCACAGTCAGGTTACTCAGGTACTTATAATAATATCTAAATTTTGGAGCATGCCCTTGTTGTTTGTGAATGGTTAGAATATGGAGTTATGAGTTGAAGGTTAGAACTCTGTGTATTAGAACTAACATATTTTTTCGTCATGGTATCCATGTCTGATTCCTGGTGATTGCATTTTTGTGTTTTACGACAGATAGAGCAATCCAGATGGCAAGAGCGGGACCCCAACTTGTCAAGGTCATAAATTATGTATGCCAGCAATACGATACTGTGTTAGTAAAGGTATTTGCTTTTCTTCTCCCCATTTTAGGTCCTTTTCGGTTAATTGATGGGTTAACTCAAGTACATTCTGCAGTGATCTCTGAAGATACATAATCATGTTAATGAAGTTGTATGTGGTCTGGTCATCACTTGAATCTCGGTTCCTATTACAGTTTTTAAAAAATGAAAGTCATGCCTTTCAATACTAACTGCAGGATGAACTAAAATGGGATGTAAGTTGAAATCCTCCCACTGTTAGGTTGAACCTCATTTCATGAATAAGACTTTTGAAGGTGATATATAAATTGGTAAATGTTCCTTTCCATTTTAAATAGCCATTGTATGGCCAATCATTGCGGATGCAATGGTAAATGTTCTGGATGTGTTGCTAGGATTACATTCCTCTAGTTGTTGCCAATTTAACTCCATTTTAATCACGAAGATGTTACAAATCTCACTGCAAATGATCCTGGTGATTATTGTGCTGGCACTTTGCGGAAGTAATTTTCATTTTGCCATGGCAGTTCTCTTCTAGGAACACCTCTGCTTCATAATAGCCCTGATTATGTTACTGGCATAATCATTGATAAGTAAATGAATAGGTCTAATAAAATTGAAAATGAAGTTAGTCCCCAGTTCAATTTTCCTCACAGAGAATCACCTTATTTGGTGACTTCAACTTGCTTGAGCTGCTGCTCTGCCAGATATAGTTGTAATGTCAATGGCATTCATTTTGACATCTGAACTGTTTTAATTTTTTGTCAGCCAGATGTAACTCTTGGAAGTGTGTCATGAATCCTTGGTGAGAAATATTTTCTTTCAGCCTTTAAAGCTGGATATTCAAGCCTTGTCCTTCGTTTGGGAGGCCAAATGCAAATATTGGATGTCAGCTAGTTCTTCAGACGAGATACAGAAGGTTTGTTCCCTCAAATTGGAAAGCATCTGACTTACATATCTGAGATTATTAAGATTTCGGCCTCTCATATTCTCTGACTTGAATTTTGTAGGCAAAGAAAGAGGATCATGATGGTAGACAAAGCCATGGGATTAACTATGTTCTTAGTACTATGCAGCAACTTCTTGAATCTTCGTTGTCTTGATAACTGAACTTTGGGACCACTTTGTTGAACTTGAGGCTTTCTGTATTAGAAGAATAATTGAGTGTCGGGGTTGGCTCATTAGTTCAACAAGGAATATGTGGTAAATAGATTCTGTCGGGAAGACTGGATTTTTACAGTCTTACCAAATGTAATTTGCCTAGTTGGGCGCGTTTCTGTAGTGCAGATTCTGTTATTTCATGAATTTGTCGACTTGCAATGTGTCTTTGCTATATAAAATCTAGAGGGAATCACAGAGCTCCTAGTGAAATGTTAGCAATCATAGACAAGGCTTCCGAAGCATCCCACGTGATTAACACTCAATGGTACCGGAAATCATAGCTATCTCAGCCAGTTTATAATTGTCTTCATATTCCTGTCGTCTACTCTCCAGTTCCTGAGCTATCATATACATACCTTCTCACAAGCCTCTGATTGCCAATGTATGGTCGACCGATGGCAGGTCATTGTTAGTACACATTACACATGGAACCATGGCTGGTGGTGCCATCTCTTTCACTTTTAACTGAATTCAAGGTACAGGTACAAACCAAAACGACCTAAATGCAATCCCCAAGCAAGTCCCGAGAGTTGGGGGCCCCTGAAACCTGATATTCACAAATAGACTCACTATAATTCAGGTGGGAACTCTTTTACCTCTAGCTGGGACACAACGTGGCAGTAAATCTCAAACATGAAGGCCCTCTTTGCAGGTAATGAAGTTTGTCAAAGCTTGTGTGCTTGTGATGAAAATTTCAAGATTCATGCATAATCTAGTCTCTGTGGGACGAAAAGTTTTTCCTACAAAAATATGTTGCAGTTCGCATCTTAGATTATGAAAGTTCCAGGGCACTTGAAAATAGATGTAACAATGTTAATAATGCCATAAAAAAGAGAACGGTATTAAATTATCAATCTACACCATGAAAAACAACTCATATGATTTTATTTTAAATTTGAGAATGCTAAATCCTCAGTGATGTTAGAAGAGGCTCTTTAGAGTGGTTTATATATGAAGACTTTAATACTACAGATTTTGAGTTTAATTTAACATTTTCAGAGAAAATGTTAGAAATAAAATTAGGAAAAATATAATGACTAGGTACCACTTGATAATAGGTTAACGTATGAATAACTAATTAGCTACACTTAAAAAGAAGATTAACCTTTTGTCAAGAATTGTAGTAAAAAAATTTAAATGTGAAATATCTAGAATTAAAAAAAGAATTATCATTTTGTCAACAACTTGATATTTATAATAATATAAGTTTAAAAATTGTAGCGAGACTTGTAAAAATATCCTAATAAAATTAGATCTCCTATTTGAAAAAGAAAATAAAGAAACTTTTTAAATAATTTGAACAAAACCAAAACTATAAACAAAATAAGAAATAACATTTCTCACTTTCTCCTACTTATAAAAAATATAACCTGCTATAAATATGAAAAAAAGTTCATATTGCAAAATGTTGTAGAATATATTAAAAATTTTTGAAACTGAGAATATATTAGAAATATTAAACAAAATACAAACCTTAATAATATTGGATGAGAATTTTGAAAAGAGAATTCCTGACAATGAGGATTCATTATAAGAAGAAATTAGCAAGTTTAAGAACAATAGTTGATTAGAAGAAAAAGAAAAAAAAAAAGAAGAAAATCATATTATTATATTAATAAAAAACAAAATTTGTTTTTATAAATTATTGATAAAAAAGAGAAGAGGAAGAAAAGTATGTAATTATATTGCTTTTGTTTCACTTTGACGAATTGCTTTACATTGTATTTATACAAGTTTTTAGGATATAATTTGTTGAGATAATAACAATCAACGTATAGGAAATAAAATCAAATAAGATATAGAAGATATAAGAATATGTTAAGTATAAATCATATGTAATCTGGTGGGATTATAAAAAGATCAGCATATGTTTATTAGGCCCTTTTAAGCTCACAATAAGTGGACACAGTGAGCTTGCTACGAAGTCGTTGAAAAGCAGATGAAGGTAAAGTCTTGGTCATGATATCGACAATTTGATTACTAAAGGAAAGATGCTGAACATATTGTGTTTTATTGGTGACCAAATCTCTAACAAAGTAAATATCAATCTTGATATGTTTCGTGTGAGTATGAGTGATCAGATTACCAGCAAGAAATGTTGCATCAAGATTATCACATTAAAGTGTGGGTGTGAGGTGAGAGAAACTAATTTCATCGAGAAGAGACTTAATCTAATAGATTTCAGTAGCAGTAAGAGCCATGCTTCGATATTTGGCTTCAATGCTAGGTCTGACAACAATAGGTTATTTCTTAGCACTCTTAAGAGATAAGGTTTGGATCGAAAAAGTTTTTGTAGCCAAATGTAAAATGGTGATTATCAGAACACCTTGCTCAATCAACATCACACTAAGCTTGAATGGAGAGAGAGGTTGGTCGGGTTAAGTGGAGATAAGAAGAGGATGTGGAGCAAAGGTATCGAAGTATCCATTTTATCGTTGTTCAGTGAATGTCAGTAGGATAATGGAGGAATTAAGAAACTTTATTAATTGCTATAGCGTGTCACCTTTATAGGATATTTACTCGGATAATCATCAGAATGTCGAGTAGGTGTCCTATGAGAGTAGGATGCTACACAGAAGGAGTAGAAAGAGGTATACCATAATTTTTTTAGAGAGGAAGAGTCAAAGTTATTGGTGTAATGGATAGATTAGACTAGGTAAAGCCTGTGTGAAAAAGAGATTGGTGGTGTACTTAGGCTAAGTAATTAAGAGTCTTGTGTGGTTGTGACTTTTATGACAAGGAAGTAACGAAGAGGACCGAGGTCTTTGATAAAGAATGTAGTGTTAAGTTCATGAATGAGATTGGTTATGAAAGAGGATGAAGAGCCGGAAATTAAAATATCATTAACATAGACAAAGAAATATGGTATGGGGAAGAGGTGGAGTGGAGTGAACAAACAAAGGCATATCAGATTTGGTACAATAAAATTGAGATCACGTAGTTTTTGAATGAGGCAATGAAACCAAGGCTGTGGAATCTATTTTAGACTATAGAGAGCTTTATGAAAGCGATAGATCTGAGAAGGATTATGATGGTTAATAAAGTCAAGAAGTTGAGCCATGAAAACCGGTTCGTAGAGATTTTCATTAAGGAAGGCATTGTAAATTTCAAGTTGACAGACAAACCAATTTTAAGATAAAGAAATGGTAAGAATAAGGCAAATAATAGTAGGTCTGACTACGAGATTAAAGGTATCAGTTTAGTCTATGTTAGGAGCTTAATGATATCCTTTGGCAACTAAACAAACTTTGTAGCGATCTAAGATACCATTGGAATTTATTTTTATGTGAAAAACCCATTTATATCCAACAATATTGTCATTAAGAGGTGGGAGAACAAGAGTTCAAGTATGATTGTGATGTAGAGCAGTGAACTCATCAAGCATGGCTTAAAATCAATGTAGGAATTTGTTTGTTTAAGTGAAGAAGGTGAGATCGGGGTCATGTGAGGTTTGTGTAAAGGAAGAATAGGTGACATAGTCGGAAAGGATTTGGGGAACATGGGTGTTATCACCTGTACAAGTGATCTTATAGTTCTGAGGTGATGGGGAAGGAGGTGGTGGGGTTGATGTGGTTTTGTGAGGTAAAGAAGGGTTTTGAACTAGTAGTGAAAGGGCGATTGTAGAGGCAGAGGGTGTGGAATAGGTGAGTGGGGAGGAAGTGGCATAAGAGAAAAAAAACATTTTGCAGAAATTGAAAATGTCATGAGATGTAAAGTTTGGAGGTGATAGGATCTAGGCAACGTTATCCTTTCTATTGTAGTAAGTACCCGATAAAGACACATTTAGTGGACTTTTGGGAGTGTTTGTCCATACAAGGTACTCCAAGAAAAAGAAAACAAATACAACCAAAGACCTAAAAGTGAGAAAGATCACGTGGATTGAGAAAGAGGGTTTCATAAAGAGACTTATGATTGAACAAGTGTTGGGAATAGATTAATAAGATAGGTATATGTAAAGAAGGCTTCAAAGTAGAAGAATTTGAGTAAAGAGATATGAAGAAGGAGAGTAAGTCCAGTTTCAGTAATGTGGCAGGTTTTGCACTCAGCAAAACCATTTTATTGTGGTGTATAAGGACATAAAATGTGATAAAAGATGCCATGTATACTAAGATAAGTGGAAAAAGAGCCTTAGACGAGTTTAGGAGCTCCATCGCATTTAAAAGTTTTGATGGTGGTGGAAAAGATCTTTTAAATGTTAGCTTTGAAGTATATGTTTCAAACTAGAAAAAAGAAAAGGATATGTATTTTATAGTTTTGTATAAAACTATAGTAGCTTTTATAGAATTTTCTTTATTATAAGAAGTTATAATCTTTCGTTCTTATTTTATAGAGAGTAAAAGTCTTCAAGAGAGTTTTTTTTTATTAGGTTCATAACATTTCTTAACACGTATAATTCCTTCTTTATGTTTTTTATTAATAAAATGAATATTGTAGAAGTTGGAAGTTTCTGGTGTTTATTGTTTTGTACGAGTTTATAAATAGATAGTAGGACATTTTTATTATAATCAACTCATTGGAAATTAGAACTTAATATATCAAAAGTTGAATATCTTAATAAATCTTTATTTGGAATGTTTATGACAAATAGAATTCTTGATACTATAGTTAAACCAATTGTAGATGTTGAAGCACTATCATCAATATTGGAGTTTGTCAATTTCCTATGGAAAGATAATTTTAAATTTTCATATTTGAATTATTTTATTTCATTTATTTGTGTATTGGGACTTAATGACAAAAACAAGTTTCATTGCATTTTTAAGAATTTATTTATTAGGAAGAATTTGTCTTTCCATTTATTGCTTTTGAAACTATGCTATTCTATGTTGTTAAATTTATTTATAAGAATAAAGTTTTATCGTTTTGACCTTATGTTAAGGCTTTTAAAAGAAAGGCTATATTCATATATATAATGACTTTTATAATTTAATACTAGAAGTATTAAGCCAGTGTTCATCTTGTAATTATAATTTTTTTTAACTTGTAAAAGTAAATCATCTAAAATATTTTAATCTTTTAGGAAAATCAAAAGGATGGGATAATAATTAAAAGAGATAGATCCATTACAAACACTAGATTTTATTAAGATTAAAATAGAGTCTAAAAAATTAAAGCATTTATTATCTTTTAATACTATCAGCATTGTGTTCTCAATCCTTCTTTTATTAAGGGTTTTATTCTTGCTCATATTAATTTTATATGAATATAATTGCAAATTTTTATCTTTATATTTGTTTTATTGTGACAATAAATGTATTGTTTCAAAAGGTTTTGATAAGAGAATATCTCTTTCTTCAGTTTAATAGTATAATCCAACTTTTGAAGAAAGTTAATTTAGTTTATTGATATATTTGATCCTTTTATATTTTCACAATTATCAATATATTTTTCAAAGTTTTATATCGCTATTTTTTCATTATCAACAAGACTCTTATTAGTACTAAAAGTTAAGGAACTAAAGATAAATTAAGCTTTTGTAAAGAAATTCATAATTTAAGAAACTTAATTCTCTCTATGTAACAACTAGCTATAACCCAACCCAAAAGCCATAAAACCCATTAGTTATCCAAATTTTTCTAGATTGTACCTAATTGCTCTTCTCTTCTTTAAGGGAAAGCCTCTTAACTAAAGCAATTTTCTTGTCCTCTTGTTTTTTGCCTTACTCCTCTTATTCATTGGTGAGATAATCACTCATTCTTGTCTTCATTTATCCTCTTCTTTACCTGATCTTAGTTCTATGTATCTATCATTAATTTTGCTTTTTTACTTTCCCTTCCTCTTATGATTCCTTTCTTCGTGATGTTCTCTCTGTAACTTGTTGATGATCCTTTATGTGTCAGAAAATTCAATCAATCGATGATAATATTAGATTTGATGCATGTAAATACACTTGATTATTGTTTTATTTAAGTTTTCCTCATCTTATATCGTCCTTGCTAATTTATAGATTTTGATTCGCTGAAGTTTTTTTTGGAAGCTATTTTACTCTATATCATCGAGAACCTTTTCATAATGGGTGAGTATATTTTATTATTGTTTTCATTTTGTGTGCTTTTCATCATATTTGTGTGGCTGTAAAGATTTAGGAGTTAGTAGTGTGAGAGAATAAGGTGCAATGATAGAGAAAGACAAAGAGAAAAAGAAAACAAGGAGAAATGAAGGAGGGAAGCAATTACTAGTGGGTAAGGAGGAGTTGTTGGAGGAGAAGAAGAAGAAGAAGAAGAAGAAGAAGAAGAAGAAGAAGAAGAAGAAGGGGGAAGTAGAAGGAGTAGAGTGGCAACGAGAGAGAGACATAGAAAGAGAGAGAGAAGAATAAAGAAAGAACAAAAATGGAGAAAGGGAGATTTTTCTAAGGGCATTTATGGAATTTTGGAGAAGATTAAGGTTATTTTAGAAAATTGTTAATTTAGGGAATTTCGAAGATTTGTTAATGGCAAAATAGGAATATCTTGTAATTAGGGGCTTTTTAATAGTGTAAAATGTTATGATTTGATAGTGACGTGGATTAAATAAATGTTAGAAAATTTCTCTAATTATTTGATTATTTATATTAATTAATTAGTAAATTTTGTTATGACATAATATTTTCCTAAAGTGTGAAATTGGATTAATTGTTGATTAAATATGAGTAAATTAAGGATGGATTAATTATTTGACCAAGCATTTTCCTTTATAAATAAATTAGTGAATTTTGCTACAATCTTCTATTTAGTTGTGAATTAGGAAACTATGTTAATTGATTGGATTGATTATGATAGTTGTGAGTTTTCTATTGTAAATTATTGTATAATGAGCATTTCATTATTAGATTAAAGAACTTAAAACTTAGATATAAAATTGACTATGATTAGCGATATAAATAATAAAGGAAATTGAAATGAGAATCAAATTGATTGACAAATTGAAAATAAGGAATAAAGAAACGCCTTACCTAGGTCATAATATATTGAATGGTCCTAGATTAATGTTTACTAATGTAATATAAGATTGAGATAGACTGGGTGCTTATTCATAGACCAGGTGTTGATATATCCTAAGTTATAGGGATGTCCTGTAACCGTAGTTAGATACTAGAGTGGTACCGAGATATCCTGTACTATGGTTGATACAAGAGTTATGTCGAGGTATTAGGTATAAGATGATGGAGAGATACCTGTGCCAAATATATATGCACAGGTATATATATATATATATATATTATTTGTATATCTATAAGGCTATTGAAATAATGAGATGATGATTTGAACCAGTAGACCATTAGATATAACCTAATAAGTTAAGCTGGGTCTTTAATAAAGAGAATAATGAAATTTAGCTAAAAATGATAAATTGGAATAATATTTGTGCATTTTGTGGATCTGCATTTCATAAAATCATATCTTGTTTTGTAATGGAACGTGCTATAAAATATTGATGTATTGATGTATATATATTTAATATTTTAAAATAATTATTATAATTTAATTATATATGTGATATGTATATTATAAGGGTATAAATATAAAATCTTTATTGAATTGACAGTTTATCCATTGCTCATTGATATTTTTAAGAGATAGAGTTGTTTCGGTGGACCTCAGTTTGCAGCTAGATTTATTCTGGTAGACTTCAATTTGCAGCTTAGATTTTTAGTTTTTTAGAGGTGAGTTAGTAGTGTATTTAATTGTATTTTTTTTACTATTTCTAGAGATTTTCACCTATATTTTTGTATTTTAAATATAACATTAATAATATCAAAACATGTGAATTTAAAAATGAAAATTATAAGCATCACATTAAAAAATATCAAAGCACGTGAATTTGAAGATAAAAATTGATAGTGTTACACTCTAGTCACAAGCTTTAAGTCAATCATCGAATTTATTGCTTAGATAAGACTTTCATAGAAACCACTTTATCTTCAATAAAAGTTAAATAATCCTTTTAAAAATGAATTTATTTGCTAAATCTTCAATCCTCATAAGCCTAGTTTTGATTATGATAAAAGTTAGGCATTAGATATGGATCTTATAAAAAATCAATGTTTTTAGAAATATCATTATCTCCATTTAAGAGTTTTAAGTTAACCAACAATTTAGGCAAAATGTTTATTTTATCATTTAACATTTGAAAAAAGGTTTAATTTAACTTTTATCGTTTTGAAGGTACACTTTTATCCCTTGCAGTTTGTAAAATAATAAAATTTATTCCTGAATGTTACAAAATAGTATATATTACCCTTTAACATTTATAAAATGGTATATTTTGTCCCATTATCACTAATTCTATTAAGATCTTATTAGATAAATATTCACATTGTTAATATTTTATGAATGAACTATTAACTAATTATTGAGAAAATAATTAACAAAATTTTAATGAAATTAGTATCAAATGAGCAATTTATACCAATTTATAAATGTTAAAGGATAAAATGCACTATTTTACAAACGTTAAGAAGTAAAGTGATATTTTTAAAAACGTTAAGAGATAATTTAAACATAAAAAATAAAGATAAATTGTATTTTTTGCCAACAACTTATTGTTTAGATAAGACTTACGCACAACTGCTTCGCCTTGAAAAAGAATTAATCCTCTTAAAAACAAATTTATTTATTAAATATCTTAATAGTTTTTAAAAAAATTTTAATTTATTTTTTGATAAGATTAAATATTAATCACCTATTACTTGTTTTAAAATTATTATTTGTAAAATAATTTATTTAATTTAAATTAGATATGTTGTTTAATAATGAATTAATAAATAATTTATTTGAATCACTTTACTTACATTAGGAAATGTGGAAAATGATGTTGGTATCCAGTGGACACACGATATTTAATTGGCCAAAAGCCCCATTGTTAGTGGCATGAATTTCTTATTTACCAACAACAACAGATAAAACCTGGGGGTTGATGCTTGTTTTTTAAGTATTTCAAGAAAACCATAAACAAAGATAAATGAAAAGACACCACGCGCACAGATGCACGGTTCAATATCAACTTACGCACAGCTCATTTTCTCCAACAAGAAGTCAAACAAGTGCATAGTCCCTCGAGAGAATCCTGACCGTCGAAGGGTGGGCTCGCTGCCAAACTCATCTACGGTTACATCAGCTCGCCTAGTTATTGATACGTGGACATTATATATTCATAAATTTAAGAACAATTTCTCCATGGGTTTTTTGAATTAAAATATAATTTATTATGAATCATAGTTTCAGAATCATTTCTAAAATTTTAATTGGTCATATCACAATTTACAATTATCAAATTAAAATTTGATGTAGATAATTTAAATAAAATGACAAACATAATATGCTAAAATTTTATTATAAAAATCAATTATGAAATTTTTTCTAGAAATTTGAAAGACAGTATTTTATGTTCACTAATAATTTGAAAGAATTATCTTAAAAAATTAGAATATTTTTAAGAATGTTTTAATTTTTTTGTTATTTAAAAGCTACTAAAGTCTTTTTAGGGAATTATTTTTCATGAAAATAATTTGAGATTATTTACTAATATTTGTATTGAGCACCTGAATTTTTCTTATTTGTATATCTATTAAATTTAAAATCTACCAGTCTTATTCTTAATTATTCCATTTCTTAATTTTGATATAAATATTGCAATAACTAAAAACATACTTGCAATGTAACTAGAATTATTATGATAATTATGTTTCTAAACACATATCGTAACTTTGGTCTTGTTTAGTTAATTTTTCATTTTTATATTTATTTTTTAAATATAAAAATAATAAATAATAAAAAATTTATAAAAATAACAAATTAATAATATAAAAATTAAAATATATAAAATTTAATATAAAAATATAAAAATTACAATTAAAAATTATAATAAACAATTTAATTAAACAACTTAAAACTCTGCTAAGCAAGGACTTTTGCGTTTAATTTGTAAAACCTAAGATCTTTTCCGTATCCACCAAACCAACCCTCAGAACGCGATCCCACTAAAACGAAACAGTGATCTC
>JAOXYD010000003.1:79301-101761 GCA_028565735.1 Pinacopodium congolense | reverse complement strand
GATCACTCCATTAACAAAGTATCTTGCATGGAGACCTAGAGATAGGCTTACATAAGATATCCAGATTAGGTGTGACCTTAATTGAAATAATAGATTTCATAAAACTAAGTAATGCATTCAATTTCTAGATTAGGATAAAGAGACCTTTCACCTATTTTATTGAATTGAATAGGATTGCATAATTTGAGAGAGAGTACAATTTATGTTAGGGAGTCTACAATTTAATAAATTAAAGAATTCAAGTTAAGATAATAAAAAAATGAATACACATGCATCTTAGAGGGAATAATTACCTAAATCCTAACTTCGTGCTATTATCTTATACGTTTCTCTTAATTGTATAGTTATTTTTGTTTTCGTTAATTAGTCAATCTACCATTTTGATAAGTTAACTAATTTAGATAGGAATTCATAGATAATAACAATCCTCGTGGATCGACGCTAGATTCACTAAACTATTACATTAGCGATAGGTATACTTGTCTTCATCGTGATTAGTGATTTAGTGAACGTGTTTCTTGGTTAACTTTTATTTAAAACTTAAGTAGAGCACAACCACACTATTAGTCACAATCATAACTTAGACTATGCACTTTACTATTCAAAATTTATGGTTTGGGCCATAGCCATGGCCCAGGTCATGGAATATATAACTAATTTTCCCAATTGTGAAAATTTTCATGTAAATTATGTTCCAAAGCCTCTCTAGTTTATTCTTAATAAAAATTAATCAAATTTGGATCAATTAAGCAATGAAGATTGACATGAAATCAAAAGAAACATAAAACATAAGATTGCTTATAAATGTAATCAAACAAACATGCTAACATGCAACCTAAATGCAATAAATCCAAAGATTGAATTAAAAAACAATAGAAAGGAAAATTAAAATGAGGAAAACATTAGATTGCCTCCAAATAAATGCTTGTTTAACCTTGTAAGTTCAACAACCTAATTTAGCCTATCCTTTTTCAATTTCTTATTACAAGCATGCCTTTTCTTCTTGATCTTTCCCTTGAAGCTCTTCATATCCTTATTATCTTCCTTTCTCCATTGATCAAGCTCCTTTAAGTTGAGGTTTGACCTTTTCTTTATTTCATTATGCTTATGGCTTGGTCTCATCATCAAATTGAATCCTAGTGGATCATGTTTTGCCTTACCCTGGATAAAAATTGAAGATCCATCACTACATGTGTTCAAAGAAGAAGAATTTTCATTTTTATTCAAAGATGACTTTCTTATTTCAGAGCTAGAAAAACTAATAGATTCATACTCAATCTTAAGAGTTAATTTCTTTTTTAAAACCTCAAATTACACTTTTGAAGTCACTAGAAATAGCCTACCTAGATTAAAGGTAGTTTATCCTTGTCCTCTATATCTAAGATTATGTAATCAACAAGGAATATAAATTTATCAACTTTCACAAGGACATCTTTAACTATACCCATAGAATACAGATTTATCCACTAATTGAATGCTCATCCTTGTAAACTTTGTAATCTCTAGTCCTAACTCATGAAACATAATGTATAACATTAGATTGATTCCAGTTCTAGCTATTATTTAACTTAAATACAAGCTACTAATGGTACAACGAAACGAAAAAAATCCCTAGATCTTTCAACTTCTATGGTATCTTCCCTATGAACAACACTGCACATTCCTCACCTATAGTCATCTTTAAAGAGTTGCTTGCCTTCTTATTTACCAAGAGAACACTTATAAACTTCATATGCTTAGGTTCTTGTAAAAGAGATTGCATAAGAGGTATATTATCATGTAAATTTTTAATAGGGCTTAGAGATTTACCTATATTAGCCTCTTACTTGGTCATGTATAGCCTGATAGGATATGGTAATCATGGCTTATACTCCTCGATTGCTCCCTTTTTCTATTCTTCTTCACTTTTCTTCAACCAATTCTTCTACTTCTATCTCCTCCTTCATAGCTTCCACCTTCTTAACGTGTTTAACTTCCTTTCTGACTAAAAGTGTCCCCTCATCATCCTTCATATGCACCATGTGTACTTAGTCCTTTGGATTCTTCTTTGTGTTCCCTAGAAAAGTACTTAGTGATCTCTTCGACACACTTCTGGCTAATTATCGCACTTGATTCTCCAATTTCGTTATCAATACTTCATTATTCTAGAAGTGGGCATCCGATGTTGGAATGTAGTTTGCTAGGAGCTTTTACAAATATGGCTACTTAGGATGCTATTAGGATCAAAACCTGACATATGGATTTGTCTCTACTAGCTTTAACCTGACTATGAAAAATTAAGGTGATTCCTTCCCAAATTATAAGTACTACTAATGGTATTTTTTGGATGGTTCCTAACATTGTCAACTTGCTGATTTGCCCTCCATCTTTTATTGCATAGGATTTATGATTTGTATACCCTCCTCCACAAAAGTCACAGCTCATAACTTGAACTAAAGCGGATGTTACTATCATATTTTCCAATTTTTTTACAAAAGCATCTACCTTTGCTTGCAATGATGTAACTATATCAATCTTATGAACTCCTTTGCTTGACTTTGGCTTTTGATTATCATTGCTTTATTAATAATTTTTACTAGCAATATTTTCAGTTAGTTCCTAAAACTGCTCTAACATCTTAAAGCTTGTAGTACAACCAAAAGATGCATCAATTAATTGTTTTATGGTATAACTAAGACCACCATAAAAAGCCTATATTAGCATCCATAGATCAAAGATTTAAGTCATGATAAGGACACTTCCTCAACATCTCCTTCCATCTCTCTAGTGTCTCATATAAATTCTCTTGATCCTATCATTGGAAGGATATAATATTGTTGTAAAGCTTCGTAAGTCTCGAAGGTGGGAAGTATCTTGTCAAGAATTTTTTAGCAAGTTGTTTTCATGAGGTGATGGAATCAAGAAGATTTAACTTGAGCTATGATTTAGCTCTACTCCTAAGCATAAATAGGAATAATCTTAACAACACTACCATTTTTGATACACCATTCAATTTGAAAGTATCATAAATGATTGTCGTTGTAATTACAAAAAATTAGCTCAAATTAATTTTTCTTTTAACACACAAAATAGCAATTAATTTAAGACTAACACTTTGCAAGTGTACTAGTCGTAGTAAGTAATATAGTGGAGTGTTTTTAAGATTAAGAGTATCGATCCCACAAGGAAGTGTGTATGTGTTTATACGTAGTAGGTCAATTGAATTACAATTATCTAGAGAACCAAAGCTTTGTAATTTATAAAATAAATACTACAAGAAAACTAAAATCTAGAAAGCTTTTAATCTATTGTAAAATAGTTTAAGATTGCTTTTCCTAAATTATTCAGTAAAAGCTTTGGTGGTTGATCATTTAATTGATGGATTAGTGACACTTAATCTAGGGTATCTTCACTAAATCAAAACATCACTATGATTAAAACACTGGCTTATCTCTATTAGTCTTATTCTGAAGTTTGGTTATGCTTCAAACTTAAGTAATAGTCTTAAAGCTTAGGAAGTCTAATCTTAAATTTCCCTAATTCAAGATTAGCATCCTCATAATTAACTAAGAGGTCGTTTGGTATTGCTGTTAGTTGTGGTTTTTAGTTGTAATTTTTATATATTTGTGTTGGTTTTTGTGTATTATCCTCGATTTATGTGCTATATTAGTGTGTTGTCTTTTTCAATTTATGTATTTAACAAAACAAAAACCAAAACACAAAACCAAAGCCACACCAAACAAGCCCTAAGTCTTTAGTTATTTCACTAATTTAAACCACGTTGCTTATTGATTTTTTTAATATCCTAGGTAGAGATTATCAGATCCTAGATTATCTGAAGGTAATATACTAAGTGATTAGTTCAAGAAAAGTATTCTAATAAACAAATATTAATTCATTAATCATTAATTAATACAATTAACTATCAATAAACACATTTAAAAACCTAGCTAAACTGAAATTAAATATTTAGCACATAAATTAATCAAAGAACATCAAATATAAACAACATAAACTTTAATTAATTTATAAAAATAACAATAATACACAAGATTAAGAGTTTAGATATCACCAAAAAGATTATCAGATGATAATCTAGCTCTCAAAACCACGTGATTATGTTACTGGATCCATTACAAACATCCTGCAAACTGAATTTACAAAGATTAGAACAAAAACTAACCTAAAACTAAGCTTAATATGGAAAACAAGTAAAAAATGATTTCTAATCCTAAGCTACTTGTTTTCAAGCCTCTAGATGTTTTCTTGTTTATAGAAGAGCAGTAGCAGCAAGTGGGGTGACAGTCATCCATAATTTTTGAAGAATCTACTAGAAAACCATGTCTGCACCTTAAAACGGTGGGTGCACTGACGTATAACAGTGCTGTTGAAAGATGAATAGGCTGTCGATGATAGTCTATTTTTGACTCCTTCATCGAGGGTCTGTGGATCAATCAACAGTGGTTAACCAAGCTACTGTTAAGGGTCTAAACTTGGACTATTTTGCTTCATTTTGCACATTTCTTCAATTATTCTCATCAACCTACAAATTAAATATTTCTAAACATTAATTAAGCATTTAAACACTGAAATAGGAGTAAATATACAAAAAATAGCATCCAAAAACAATATAAAATTCACCCCTAACAACTCCCCCACATTTAAGTTTTTACTTATCCTCAAGCAAACCAATCATTTAACTTTCTCAAAATAGTATATAATTATAGGAAAATCAATTTGAGATTAACAACATAATTATTGAAAATATTTTATTTATCTTATAAAAATAATGACTCATAGAAATTTTATATAATCAATTAATTATATCGAATCACAAATGCATTTAAATCATTTCATTCTTTTTTAACCTTCAACCTAAATTATAAAAATCAATTCCACGTGTAAAAGGAAATATACTGAGTTTAATGTATCAACTTTTTAAACACTTTTACATCCTTTATTTAATAATTTATGTAACAACTAATTAATTAAATATGTGAGCAATTTGGTTGAGAAGTAACTCAATCTTTTAACGCGAAGGTGAACATTTTGTCATGAATAACTCCCGGTTACTTAACTGAGATATTTCAAATCAACTAACGAAAATCATCTCTCATAATTTCAACCTTATACACACATATATATATATATATATATATATCTCTTATTTATTTATTTATTATTATTATATATATTCTCTTTTCTTTTTTATTTTTCATCATTTTTCTCTTTTTTTATATACATATATAAGATTAAAAATCAGCAAAGTGAATTCTACTCATTAATTTAATTAACTAAGTCATTTATTTATTTATCTATTCTAATGATAACATTATTTTAAAAGAAGTCACAACATTACTCACAAGTTGTATTTTATATATGGAATATCATTCTAATCGTCAGGTATCTGTTATCTAAGTTATGAAATGAGTTAAAAGCACTTAATCATTAATAGTTAAAATTAATATATAACATTTCAAATTGTTAAAATAATTAAATTCAAAAGAAAACATGAAAAATAATAAGCATTAAAATAAAAAAATTCACAAATTATAGACTATTAAAAGAAAATTGATAAATTGATATATTATCAAAGAATAAAGACTCAAGTGTGATCAAATGACATATTCTTTCCCCACACTTAAATTAAATATTGTCCCTAATATTAATAAATCATAAAAAAGCATAATATGTGAGAGAAAGGAAACGAATACACATGGATAAAGATGTGATCATGAAAACTCTTTGTTGATGTGAATTGTAGCCACCTGAAAATTAAGGATGAAATATCAAAGCACTGGAAATAAAATAAAATACACAAAACAAAACAAAAAACACATAAAAACACACAAAAGTTTGCTTAAAAACACGCCATTTTATTAAAATCACATGAAATCCTACTTTTACAGTTAAGATGCCTCGCAACAAGCGCTTCTTTAAGGTCTTTTAGCTTTACCTTAGGGTTAGAGTATTTTTAATCTTAGCTTAAATATAACATCTTCTAATCCTTATCTTTTGAATAATGACAAACCAATTTTGGAAATTTTCCTATACCAATCAATAGGGTCCTAAATTCATAAGTCTTACCATTGTCAGAGCATTTAAAAAAAAAGTCTAGGTATCTAACTCTCGCTCACGAATCAAAAACTGAAATACTTATAAAATCAAAGCTCTCAAATGCTACCATGGACTCTTTATCTATCTTATTTTTAACGACCCGGAATTGATATTCTTGAAATTTGTATTACTTATAGCTGGTGCAAACTCACCACTTTCACTTGCTAGCTCAATAGGCAAGTGCATCTAAAACTTGCCAAACAAATTCCTAACTTTAAACAAGACTTTAAACAAGTTTTAAAGCATAATTCAAGGCTAATTGAGTCACTAAAACAATTCAATCAATTTAAAACATAAGAATTGCCTTAATTATGAAAACTTTTCATTTTAACCAACTTGAAAACCTTTTCAATCAATTCATAAAACTTCCATAATCCAAAATTCATAACACAAAGATATTCAAACAAATTCAGACATACATAAATAACTTCAAACAACAATTCAAGTAACTTAAATACATCAAACTCATTAAAACAATTCATGTTGCATAAACACATCAACAATTAGCCTATATGTCACGTAATTTAATTCCTCATATACCAAGGCTATCATCAAATCAAGTTAATCATTAAAACCATAATTCAACTCCTATATGCCTATATGTAAATGTTCATGCAAATGTGAGAGAATTTTTCAAGAATTGATTAAGATCAAGAAGACTTACAACTTAAGACCTTTTCTTTCTAAGCCTAACTAACTTAATCTTCTTTTCTTCATCATCAATCTTCTCTTGATCTTCAATCTTGACTTTATCATTTGTTCCTTGATATCCAAGCTCTTGATCATCTAATGCTTAAGCTCTTCATTATCTTCAAGATGGCTCTTCTACCTTAAGCTCCACATATATGCTCTTACATTTTACACATCAACCTATCTTATAAACATCAAAGACTTAAACATTAGTAATAATAGTGTTTTGTCATCATCAAAACACATGATTAGAACTACCTTGGTTCAACACTTATCTTTCTATTGCATCAAAAATTAAACTAGTACTAATAATGTTTTGTTATTATCAAAGCACATGATTAGAACCTTCCATGGTTCAATAGGCTCTATCTCAAAGATAAGAGATGGGGATGGAGAGTTTATATCTGTTAAAGGAAAAGGTTTTATTGCAATTAAAAATACTACTGGTATTGAAAGATTCGATGTGTTATATATTCCAGAGATTGAACAAATTCTCTTATATGTAGGTCAATTAATTAAAAATGGATATAAAGTACTTTTTGTAGAAAACAATTGTGTGATAGGATGCAAAGGAGATGGAAGTGTTTTTTATTTTTCAAGTTAAAGAGAAAGTGTGTTTCACTTAACTTTATGGATAAGGAGAAAGTTATATATTAAGTTTTTATGAAGTCACTAATCTCTAATATAAAAGATCAGGACATTTTCACCATACTACAAATTTGTTGATGCAAAAGCACATAATGACACAAGGCTTAGATTAAATTGAACATAACTTATCAAACTGCAAAGCCTCTTAGTATGGTAAGAAACATATGTGCCTTTTCCAAAAAAGGCCTAAAGGGCCATAAAAAAGCTTTAGCTAAGATATACTAATCTTGAAGGACTTCACAAAAAACCTTCTTTTAAAGGTAGTAAGTAGTAAATTTCCTTTATAGATGATTTAACAAAAATATATAATATTAGCTTTCTTAGGTTTAAATCTAAAATAACAAATGTGTTTTGGAGGTTAATGCGATAGTCTTTCCTATCAAAATTTTATTCCCAAATTTCAGTAACCTTAAATCATAATCAACACTAATTAAACCTTGATTCAATGACAATTGAAATTAAAAGAATATTTTCACGAGTTGACTGGTCCTTTTATGATGTTGTTGGAGTGAAACCCAAGTATTGAACGATAATTAAACTCCATGATTGAACTCTTTAAAATTTTAATGGGTAAGGAATGTGCTGCCAACTCAATAAGGAAATTAGAATATCTCCATCATTTATCAATTATTTCATATATACAAAATAGAATCTTATGCATATGCATCACATCAAATTGTCATCACACATTGCAACACAATTCATGTCATCATTTATGTAAGTTCCATTTATTCATAAGTTATTCGTAACAAGTTATTCTATTTTTATGTTCTCAATTTAATTTTCTTGATTTTCCTACTTAACCTAGTAGAGTTGTACCTAATAATCAGCTAGAAAACATACCATGTAGGATGCGTCCCACTACCAGAAGCACTTAGTATTCCCACTACCAGAATATCTGGTCTCATCATAATGAATCATATAGGATACTTTCCACTACAAGAAGCATTCTAAGTATTCCCACTACTAGACTATCCCAATACATGTTAAATAATTAATGCCAATCTCGTCGCAAATCATGACCATTAAGTACAATCTACCTAAGCAAGACACTAACTAGGATATCTTTATATTTCTTTTAAAAATCCATAAGTTTAATGTTATTATACCAAACCACTATATCGCATCATCAGTAATCTATACAATACATCAAATGATTATATATATATTCTCACAAAATCACAAATTCCATGAAATTTTCATAATTCACATAAAATCACACTATTAATAAATTACACGAAATTCATATAAGAAGACCTATTCCATTCTTATAATTTAGAAAAAAATCATACTATTTATTTTCATGTTTTGTTTTACAAGATATGATGTATTTCAATTCCATAATTTACACAAAATCAAAATAAACACATTTTTACAAAACTCATAGAAACATGAGAATATTCTGGTTAACCTTTACAAACAAGTATTTATGATGAAAATCATGTAAATCCAACGATTATATTTTTTACAAAGTATTCAACACGCATCCAAATACATTTAAATTACCATTTACACATCGAAAACATACTAATCATATTTTATACAAAAATCACATAGTAGGAGTAAATTCTAATTAACCACTTACCTAGCAAGTAAAATATTTGAAATCAAGAACTCAATTCGAATTATTGACCCCTCTACTCTATTATCACCACCTAGGTGTGGCAGACTTTTGTTAAATATAATTTAAAACTTCCCTAACAACTAGAATGAAATAACCATTTTACCTATTTAGCTTAAAATTCCATATATACACATATTGTTATTGTGATTGGAAATTCATGTACTTAACTATTGTCAAAATACTTAATTTTTTTATTAAGGTAATGATTTTTAATATTCCAAGATTAAGTTAGTCATACATACTTCTTGATTTTACTAGTTCCCTTTCTATTCTCACTTTTAGTCTATAGGAATAAGGCCATATTACAACTAAATGAAAAATTGTTAGATTCTATACTTATACCACTCAACTAGGTTGAATCAAGGAATATGAGAACCCTATTAAGCAACTCATGAAAAATTAGAATAATCTCAAATCAACACAAAACTCAAATAAAAACCTAGATACCCATTTAGAGATAGTAAGTTAACTGATAATAGAAAATTTTAAAATCAAATGCAAATCAAGATTATAAACATATGAGTTGAGAGGAAATACAAAGCATAAAAATTTTAAAAGTAGTTTGATATGATAAGTTGTCATCATTGATGCTTAGAATCGAGTTTTGCAAGTGTGAGGTCCTGATGATGGTAGTAATCAACAACTACTCATTTTTCATATGTCACAAGAAGAAATGGAGAGGAGACATTGGTGATGAGCGTTAACCATAGAAAAGAGGAGGGTGGCAAATAAAAGAAGTAAAAGATGCTGACAACAATAGGGAAAAAAATATCTAATGGTGGTTAAGGTTTTTACTAAGTTTTATTTTTTATTATTTTAATCAATATGGGTTGACGACATTTAGTGAAAGGTAAGGGATATAGCTAGAGTTTTCTTTATCTAGAACACTTTTCTTTTATAAGAATGGGTTAAGTTTGACTTTTCTTGATCCCAAGCCCAAAATAGTGGGTGTTACAATTAAAATCCTATATGGAAAGCAAGAGTGGTTGCAAAATGATGATTATAAGGTCTAAAAATGGGAGGAGAACACATAAATCAATTTAATAGATACTACGAAGATGCAGGAATAAAGCATTGGTACACTGCATCTTACAATTCTAAACAAAATGGAGTTAGTGAAACGAAAAATAAAACAATCATAATGATGACTCGTTATTTATTACATACAAAAGATCTACCTAAAACGTTTCAAGAAGAGGCTATAAGTACCACAGTCTTTCTGTTAAACAAGTTGCCTACCAAAGTCTTTAACAATATGACTCCTTAGGAGGCATAGTTGTGTCATAAACCTTCTTTTCCAATTTAAAGGTTTTTTACAGTCTTTATTTCTCTTACATTCCACAAGTTAAGAACAATCAAATTAGATGAGAAATCTAAGCCTAGAATCTTTATAGGGTATAGTAATACCTTAAAGCTTATAGGTTTTTTTAGCCTCATTTTAAGAAGAACATCATCAATAAGCATGCCATTTTTATAGAGGATGAAAAATGAAATTAG
Organism: Pinacopodium congolense; assembly: GCA_028565735.1. Taxonomy (NCBI): domain Eukaryota; kingdom Viridiplantae; phylum Streptophyta; class Magnoliopsida; order Malpighiales; family Erythroxylaceae; genus Pinacopodium; species Pinacopodium congolense. The sequence goes on along the minus strand of JAOXYD010000003.1, from coordinate 91,206 downwards.
AGTACAAGAATTGAGAATCAATTCTCTAGTAGATTGCATTCTAATAAAGATGATATTGATGAGTAACTATTTAGAGGAACTAGATTACTGATAGATATTTATATAAGGTGTAATATTATGATGGAACTAGTTGGAGTTCATGAAGCAATTTAAAAGAAAAATTAGATTATAGACATGTAAGAAGAGTTATAGATGATAAAAAAGAATCATGCATGGCAACTTATGAAAGGCCTTTAAATAAAAAGACCATCGGTGTAAGATGGGTTTTCAGGGCAAAACTTAATTTTGATGGATCAATAAATAAATACAAATCTCGACTTGTTGTGAAAGGATATGCACATGATTTTAGTATGAATTTTCATAAGCTTTTTAATTTTTGGTTAAACTCAACACTATCAAATTGGTACTTAAAATAATAACATAAAAAATTGGAAAGTGTTACCACTTGATGTAAAGTTTGCATTTCTGAATGGATTCCTAAAAGAAAAAAAATATAAGCTAAGTAGTTTAAAGGGTTTGCCATGCTGGGTTTTGAGGAGAAGGTATATTTGTTAAAGAAGTTATGGTCTTAAACATGGATCAAAGGCTTTTAATGATCAATTAATCAACTTAGGCTTTGTTAAAAACTTAAATGAGGTAACTCTATGTGTAAATAATGAAGGCACTAATATTATTGTTTTCTATATTTATGTTAATGATTTACTGATCTTAAGAGACAATCAAGAGCTTATTAATATGTTTTAAGCAACATTTCAAAATTGAACCGGATATCAAACCAGTGAATCAAGAGGTTTTAAATTTAGATGTTCAATCGATATTAAATTATTATAAAATCGGTATTGAATTGGTATATAATAATAAAATATATAAATTATAAAATAAATAAAAAGTATTATAAAATTAAATATACAAAATAAAATACTAATATCTAACTAATTTAAATTTAATATAAAATATTAAAATAATAACAATAATTAAAAATGTATTTTTGAATGAGATTGTATTTCATCTTTATCAAGAAATTAAAATCTTTCATGTTATATAGGTACATTATACTTACATCTAAAATATTTGCATTAACATATTCTATTACATTTAAATCAATTATAAATAAATAAATTATGAAATTATGAAAATATCCTTTCAAGTTTATTATAATCAAGATCAAGTAAAGATTCTTCTTCTTTTTCAATTCAAAAGTTAGTATAGTTAATACAATCGATAATTAACCGGTTTGATCACTTAACTTATAACTAGTTAAACCATGAAGTTAAACAAAAATTGAGAGGTTTTCTTACTAAAAAGTCTTTATACAAAACCAAACTAGTTAACTAAAAGGTTCACGTTTAATCGGATTTATAATTTCTATTTCTTTTTTATTTATATTAATTTATATATTTCTTATATTTTATATAATATATATTTCTATTATTATTATTATTATTATTCATCTAAAAATACAGTTATTCTAAAAATAATTAAAGTCTATTTAGATTCGCTAAAGGGTTAAAGGGAAATAGTGCATCAAGCTGTTCACAAGGGCCAACCTAATTCTCTTCCCTAGGGATCCCAGATGAGGGAACCCAAAGAGAGCCTCTGACTCCAACTATCGTCCATGTACGATCTATAATAGATTTGACCAACCGTCCATCCTACTCCCTCTCTAAAAATTAGGATACATTCTAGGAAAATAAAACTTCCATCGAAGAGAAGCAAATGAAAGACTTTCATAAAAATTCTCATAGAATCAAGAATGAAATTTTCATTTTGTACATGCCAGATCATGAATTAGTAACTGCATCTAATATGCAAAAAAATCCCAATTGTTTCGAAATTAAACTTAATATGCTAAGGAAATCTTCAAGAAGTTTCATATAGAATGTTGTAAACCTATAAAAACTCCTACGTAGATTAGGGTGAATGGAACTCACTATAGAAGTTTGATTGGATGTCTTATATACCACATTACATCAAATCCTAATATTTTACAAGCCATTAGCCTTTTGTTAAGGTTCATGCATTGTGTAAGTGAGGAACGTATGCTACTAAATAGGTTTTGATATACATTAAAGAGACTGCTAATCACAGCATCAAGTATATAAAGTGCGATAAATCTAAATTGATTAGGTTTTCTAATTGTGCTTAGGCTAAGTCCAATGACGATATGAAGAGTATAACTAATTTCTATTTTAGTTTTGGGTCAGGTGTGATTATTTTGTGTATAAAGAAACAAAAGATCATGGTTCAAAATCTCTTCTAATCCAGTATTCCATGAATTGAAGATCAAGTTCTACTTTCTAAGAGGAATTCAGAAAGAAGGATAGGTCTCTTTGGTGTAGAACAAATGAGCAAGTTGCAAATTTCTTCACCAAAGCTTTGCCTAAATCTAAGTTTGACGTTTGAGGACAAGCTGAGAGTTTTCAACTTCAAAAGTAAAGAGTGCTTGAATAATGCCTTAGAAGCTACTGCAGTATTGTAACAGTGTTGTATACAACCCGTTGTAACAGTGTTGTATACAACCCGTCGTTGTAATACTGCCTTAGAAGCTGAGACTTTCCTTATTCTTTCCCACCGCAAGGATATAACAATGTTTCCAATCTCGCTGATTGTTTCACCGTTATCACGCACGTTCAGCTTGCCTTCTGGCCTTAATATCCTATCAACTTCTGCGATTACATCCACTAAACTACACCTGTAGCCATAAAATAATAACATAAATGTTAGCCGAAAACCATCAAACTAAAAGTCAGAACAACTATGAGGAAAGGTTTTGAATACCGTATCGGTACCGGTATCGATACCGGATTTGTCCTTAAAATGATATTGTACCAGTACCGGCCAACACCGGTACCGTTTCGAATAATTTTTTAAAATTATAAATTAATTTTTTAATTTATAAAATTTGTAAAAAAGTCTATAAATGTATTATATTTTATAGTTTTTAACTTAACTTTAAACTACAAAATTTTCCTTTTTTAAAAGATATTTTTTTTTTATTTATTTTTTTTAATACCAATCGGTATTTAAATCCGGTACGTAACAAGGCAATTTCATTCCGTTTTCTAACCGTTACGGAACGGAATTTAAAACAATGATTAAAGCTCATCAGCCATTATGAATTTGGGTCGTAAAGAGCCACATTATTGGGCTAGTTACACCAAATCTTATGAGACAAATGAAGAATCACAGCAGGTAGTTCAGATCCAACTAACCCTACTTCAAGAGTATGTTGGGTCAACTGTTTGAATCAAGCTTGGTTATCAAAAAATAACTTTGCAGACCAGCCATGAAATAAATATTTGGTCACGGGGATGGGCACTGGCACCTTGAAATTGGCTATATTTCTTGTCTTCAACGTAGGGGTTGAGGTAGGGTTTAGGCCTAAAAATGTCTTGACTTCAGATTCAAAACGGGCTTTTGGAAGAAATTGGTGAATTTGATCTCATTTTAAGAGTCATGTAAAGATTTATTTAGCTTTGAAATTGAAAAGGAACCGTAAATTAGCTTGATTTTAAATCGACTCAATTGAAAGTTAACCGACTAAATTTAATTTGACCGAATTCAATTCAGTCTTGATAAAAAATTTCCAACACAAATAATCATAAAAATAATATTCGGATTTCTCTCAAATTAAATTTGATAAAAATTAAGTTTGAAAAAATATTTTAGATTTGAGTAGGATTTGAATTAATCTGGCCATTATCTCTTGAGATTTATAAAAGATAATGAATTTGTATTGTGATTAGTCCTAAACAAATTACATAAAAAAAAATCTATAACTTCTAATAACATGGGATATAACCAATTCAAAGAGTTTATACAACATCTAAGGCCTGTTTAGTTATGATTTTGATTTTCGTTTTTTATTTCTATTTTATAAACATAAAATAAAAAAGCACTGAAAAAAAAAAAAAGAAAACACATAATGGACCTAAGCTTATTACCATCAACCAAAAACAACTTGATATGATCTGATTAACGACTAATATTCAGCTCAATATCTTAACAAATAAGTAATCATATATGGTCATCATATATAAAAATACCCTTGACCCCATATGCAACTCATACATAGTTTTTCGTTACTTCTTCTATTCAAGACCAATGATAACCGTTAGAGGATTATCCTTACAAGCATTCATAATTTTGTTAATTTTTAACTCATCAGTGCTAATTGAGTAATAGCAAAATACTAAAAATAGAACTTTTTTATTTTCCTTTTAAGCAATGTTTTAAATACCGTACCGGCATCGATACATGATTTATCTTTAAAATGGTACTATATCGGTATCGGTCAATATCGGTATTATTTTAAATAATATTTTAAAATTATAAATTAATTCTTAAATTTAAAAAAAATTGTAAAATAGTCTATAAATATATTATATTATATAATTTTAAACTTAACTTTAAACTTAAAAATGTCAAAATACAAAATTTTTCTTTTTTTAAAAAAAAATTATTTTTTATTATTTTTTTCGATACCGGTAATACCGACCAGTATCGAGTAGTATTTAGATCCAATATGAAATATAGCTTTTTCTTTCCGTTTTCCGGCCGGTACCTATGTTTTTTTCTAATGGTGCATATTTTATGTTTTACTTTTTAAAAATAAAATAATACAACTGAAGCAAGTTTTATCTTCATTCTATTGATAGTTTAGTCCCAAAGTGTAATGAACAAAAACTTTGCTGCAAACCCTTTTAAGGAGTGACTTAATTAGTTATAAGTTAAAATAGTTACAAAGAGACCTAAAATTCACTTTTTTTGGCAAAAAAATAATTAACAGAAAAGGAAAGTACATTAAAATTTACGAGTATTAGTTAAATTAAATTTATTATTTAATTCTAATTTATTAATTATTTTTATTTAAAATGCTTGATTTATAAACTATCGCATATATTTAAAATTTTGTCTAGCACTCGTTTTAAAAAATATGATTCGGTATTTTATTATTACATTAAAGAAAAGAAATAGCCACCTTTCAAAGTGCTAGACGTGTAGACCAGTAAATTGAAGAAAAGCGGTGAACCAGCCACACAATTCGCACCCTTTGAAAAGATGCAACATACAGACCACACAATGGAGTCATCTCTTTGAAAAATTAGATGCAATGGCCCATCTGGGAATTGCCATTCATGTTCGTGAACTCGGTTAAATAATATTCTGTCTGCTTCATCAAGATTTCCTAATCCATAACCTAATCGTGCTTATTGGTTAAACAACTTGTGGACGTTTATTTATCAGAGTTCTTCTTATCATCTTTGGACACGATTGTTCATTAGATAAAAACAAAGGCAAACCTCAATAATTTGGGGGATTTGTTTGCATGTTTATTAGTAAACAATATGTCATCAATCTATATAATGAGTGGCTTAGCTTTGTTATATACAATTTATCGGTTTAAACAAGTGCGCATAAAGTCTAAAACCCGCGACCTAAGATTTGGCATCAGCTAGACTCAGTGGGGGACAAAGGGTTCTGTCTGCATATGGTAGGTTAGTTTGGCCTCCGAGCAAGTGGCAGTATGGCTATGGCTAACACCTTCCCAACTTAGGCTGTGGTCCTAAGCTGAATACCGACGACCGGTTCTCAGATTGAACAGAACAATAATCTTCTCCCACATGGCGTGGAAACCCACCATTTTGGAGGTTTAGGGTTCAGCTTTTAATGCATTTTAGTCGCTGGTCGATTCTCTTCTTTTTTTTTTCCACGTCTCGTTTTTTGACCTTGAACTAGTCTATGCAGGACAGTTTTCTCGAGCCGTGTGTAGGCCCTTTTCAAGTAGGGTTGATGGTGATGAGTTAGGAATTGCTGGGGCTACGATTTAAGACGAGAATTTTCCTTAGGAGTCTGTTGTACAAGAACCAACGACTCCCTCTCTATGCAATTTCAGACATTAGATGCCAGGAAGTTTGACGATTTCGCTGCAGTAGGAACATTAGAGTAGCATGGAAAATAACCATCTCAAATTTAGTCAAATATCAGGAAAGTAGGAGTATTTATTTACGTACCACGGTTGCAACACATAAAATATAAGACACTTATAACACTCAACAATACAATATAAGTTTCATCATTTCAGTTCCAAAATTTTTTGCAGTATTCTTTTCTTATTAACATGGTATGAAAGTTAGGTTATTCTACTTTTCTGGTTTGAATCCTCTAGCAATCGAAGGATATATGCTTTACCTCACGCTCCCTCTTGCTGCCCTATTCACTGCTTGGATTATCGCCAGCCAAGCTAAAATCACATCATCTCCCCTAACTGCAAGCTCTATTGTGTCTCTGTACTACCTCACGCTGCCTCTTGCTTCTCTGTTCACTATTTGCATCATTGCCACCCAATTTGCATTACTTAGCCACCATCTGCATGTTGTTCTTTGCCCAAATTTGCTATCTGCCTAGATTTATTTTCTACTTTGCCTCATTGCCATCTCCAAATGTCTCTTTCCAACTCGATTTGTCTTCCAGTAGTCTCTGCCCGCTGCTTAGACCTTATGTTGCTAGTCTAAGCGATCGTCGGCAATTATATTTCTGTGTCAAGCACCATCTTCCCAGGAGTTCTATCAATATCGTCACCCATTAATCATCTATTCACTCCCAGTTGTTTTGCCTAGCTAGCTTTGAATCTTATTGAAAGAATAACATAGAAGAATAGAATTGATATGTACATGTATTGTTTTCTTGTGTATTGATGAATAGCTTTACATCTTGTGATATTTGAGTTGTTGAGATAATAACAGATAAGATACAAAAAATAAAATCAAATGAGATACAGAAGATAAAATGAAATACAAGATAATGATAAATACAAATTATAATAATTTTGGTGAGATTATAGAAGATCTACACGTTTATCAGCCCCCTCAAGTGCACAATGAGCTTGTCACGAATAATGTGAAAAGCAGAGGAAGATAAAGTCATGGTCATGATGTCTACAATCTGATCATAGGAAGATAGATGTTGAATAATAAGCACCTTGTTGGTAATTAAATCTGTGACAAAATAAATATTAATCTTGATGTGTTTTGTACGAGTGTGAGTGATGGAATTGGTAGTAAGAAACGTGGTACTAAGATTATCATACCAAAGAGTGGGTGTGATGTGAGAGAAGCCAATTTCACCAAGAAGGGGCATAATCCAACAAATTTCAGTTGCAGCATGAGCTATTCTGCGATATTCAGCTTCAATGCTAGATCTGACAACAGTGGGTTGTTTCTTTACACTCCAAGAATAAGGTTTGGTCCCAGCAAAATATAGTAACTAAATGTGTATCGACAGTCATCAGGGCACCTAACCCAATCTGCATCATAGTAGGCTTGAATAGAGAGAGAGGTTTGTCAGGTTAAATAGATACCAAAAGTTGATGTGGAGTGAAGATAACGAAGGATCCTTTTAATAGCGGTCCACTGAATGTCGGTAGGATAATGAAGAAATTGAGAGACTTTATTAACTGCAAATTGAATATCAGGATGAGTTAGACAAAAATATTTGAGAGCACCAACAATATTTCGATATTAAGAAGGATCAAGGAGAGGGGTACCATGATTTTTTAAGAGAGGAAGAGTTGGGGTGGTTGGTGTGATGGCAGGTTTGGAATGGGCAAGGCCTATGCAGAGAAGAAGATTTTTAGTGTACTTAATTTGGGTAAGGACAAGTCCAGTAGGTGTGGTTGTTGCTTCTATCCTAAGAAAGTAATGAAGAGGACCAAGATTTTTTATAGAGAATGTAGTATTAAGGTCGTGAATAAGATTGGTGATTAAAGAGGACGAAGAGCAGGTAATTAGGATATCATCAACATAAACGAGGAGATACGTGATATGGGAAGTAGTGGAATGAACAAATAAAGACGTGTCAGATTTGGTGGGGGTGAATTTGAGATCAAGTAGCTTTTGACTCAGGCTATGAAACCAGACCCGTGGAGCTTATTTGAGGCCATAGAGAGCTTTATGAAGATGGTAAACATAAGATGGTTTATAAGAGTCAATGAAGCTAGGTGGTTGAGCTATGAAAATCGATTCATTGAGATTTCCATTAAGAAAGGTATTGTGGACATCAAGCTAACAAATAGGTCAATTTTTAGATAGAGTAATGGTAAGGATAAGGCGAATAGCGGTGGTTTTGACTACAGAACTAAAGGTATCAGTGTAGTTGATGTCAGGAGCCTGATGATAGCCTTTGGCATCTAAACGAGCTTTATAGCGATCAATGGACTCATCAGAATTTCTTTTGGTATAGAAAACCCATTTATATCCAGCAATATTAGCATTAGGAGGAGGAGGAATAAGAGTCCAGGTGTGATTGCAATGTAAAGCTGTGAACTCATCAAGCATGGCTTGACACCAATGTGAAAATTTGTTTGCTTGGGTAAAAGAGGTAGGATCAAGGGTATATGAGGTCTCTATACTGGTGGAATAGGTGACATAATCAGAAAGGATCCGAGGAACATAGGTGTTATCACGTGTACGAGTGATCATATGGTGCTGAGGTGAAGGGGAAGGAGGTGATGAGGTTGATGTGGTGTTTGGTGAAGAGGGAGAGGTTAGAGCTAGTAGTGGGAGCAAAATGGTAGAGGGAGAGGATATGGGAGAGATATTAGGGGTGGAATTTGTATAAGGGAAAACAATTTCAAGAAATTGGACATGTTATGAGATATAAAGTTTGGAGGTGATAGGATCAAATTAACGATAACCTTTGTATTGTAGTGACTACCTTATAAAGACACATTTAGTGGACTTTGGAGTTAGTTTGTTTAGAGAAGTTATCCTAAGAAAAGGAAAACAAGCGTACCCAAAAACATAAAGGTGCCAAAGATTAGGTGGATTGAGAAACAGAGTTTCATGAGATGACTTATGATTAAGTACAGGTGTAGGGAATAGATTAATAAGGTAAGTGGCTGTGGAGAAGGCTTCGAACCAAAAAGATTTAGGTAGAGAGCCATGAAGGAGAAGAGTAAGCCCAGTTTCAATAATATGGCGGATTTTACACTTAGCAAGTCCATTTTGTTGTAGGGTATGAAGGCACGAAATGCAGTAAGATATGCCATGAGAGGCGAGGTAAGCAACGACAGGACCTTTGATGAGTTCAGGAGCTTCATCGCTTTGGAAAGTTTTAATTGTGGTAGAAAAGAGGCTTTCAACATTAGTTTTGAAGTGTTGAAATTGATAAAGTGCTTGATTTTTGTGAGTTAAAGGAAAAATTCAGGTATAGCGACTAAAGTCATTAATGAAAATAATAAAATAACGATAACTAGAAAAAGAAGGAGATGGTGATGGACACCAAATATCACAGTGAATAATTTGTAAAATAAAGGGAAGACGTATACTTTTGCCTAATAAACATCAAGTGCAAATGTTCAGTACATGTGATGGTAATTTAAAGGGAAGAGATAATTGAGAGAGTATAATTGAACAAGGATGACCTAAACATTGATGCCATAGGTTGAGTTGAGTAGAAGTAGCATAAAGGGCAATTGGATTTCTGAAGCAGAGTGGGATCTTTATAGAATAGAGATTATTGTGGATGAATTCAGTTTAGAGGTATCTTTATACTGAGATTATTTCACAATGTAACCAAATAGGTTAAACTCAATAAGACAAGAGTTATCTTTAACAAAGTTAGCTACAAAAAGTAAATTGGCAGTAAAATTAGGGACAATTAAAATATTATTGAGGTGAAGAGGACGAGATGTAGTAGATAAGGTGACATTACCAGTGGAAGATATAGGAAAAGTTTGTCCATTTCGACAATCACTTGATTTGGACCATTGTAAGGAGTTTTAGATTCGACAAGTGAGGATAGGGTGTCAGGGGATTGGTTGCTCCAGTGTTCGGAAGCCATTCGATAATAGGACTATAAGTAAGTGTAAAAGGGTTTGAATGATTGTGGATGTTTAAGGCAGTAAAGGCAGAGGAAAGGCTCTTTGGATCAAGTTAAGAATTAGTGGGACAATTTCGAGATGTAGAATAACAAAATCGGCAATGAATGGCAATGTGGCCTCATTTCCAGCAAATTTGGCACCGAGTTGATTTATATAGGTTGTGGATCATTTGAAATAATGAGATTGGGTTAGGTCTTGAGATTGATGGGCTTGGAAGTGGTAAGAGGGGTAAGCAGCTGGCCCATTTAAGGTTGAAAACAGTGGGTTGAGCCCATCTTCTGTGAAATTGGAAGGTTCATGTGGCCTGGATGAAGGGGATCCTTCAAATTTAGGGTTAAAGCCGGAGCGTCCCCTGCCATGACGCCCTCTGGTGCCACCGTGTCTATTAGCGAAAGAAGACTTATGATCTACGTAGGAGACAACAAATGCTGAGTCAAGAAGGAGGGGAAGAGTGAAAGGAGAGTAACCTCTGTTTGTGAATGAGGAGTTTCACTTTAAACTCGTCGAAGGAGACTGGAGATTCTCGTTGTTCTATGGCCGTCAAAAAGGACTTATATTCCGACGGTAGTCCATTTAAGGTGAGAACTACTAGGTCTTCATCAGAAATTGTCATCGATGGCAGCAAGCACGTTAGCGGTGCCAAAGACGGAGGCAAGGAAGTCAGTGATTAAATTCGATCATTTCTTCAGTGTGTGGAGTTGACGCCGAAGTAGAGATCATTGCGAGTTTGATTGCTACATAAAGTGGCTTTCCAGGCCAACCCAAAGATCCCGTGTTGTGGTACAACTAATCACAAGCCTCGTAATAGAGTTAGTTAGAGAAGCATTAAGGAAGCAATATACTAGCCTGTCGAACTTTTCCATTTGGTGAAGTCTAGAGAGTCATCATTCGATGGTGTTATATAACCATCAATGTATCCAACAAGATCAGAAGTGGTGAGGATGGCATGGACTTGATTTCACCAAATGAGGTAATTTATTGAATTCAATTGTATAGTGAGGAAATTTGTGATCTGATCGAATGGTAAAGTAGGGGAATTGAGGTCTACCATTTGAGATGTATGTCGGGTTTTGCAAACTCTGGGTTAGGTGTATAGTAGAGACAATGTTGTTGTGTGTTTTGGGTTGTGGTAAGTTGATAGGCAAGATAGGTGTTTGATGAAAGTACTGGTTGCAATATGTGAGTGCAAATTGCGTGTGGTTCAGAAGATGATTATTGTATAGGCTTTGATACCATGAAAGAATAACATAGAAGAATAGAATTGATATGTAAATATATTGTTTTCTTGTGTATTGATGAATAGCTTTACACCGTATTTATACAAGTCTTGTGATAACTGAGTTATTGAGATAATGACATATAAGATATAAAAAATCAAATCAAATGAGACACAAAAGATAAAATGAAATACAAGATAATGATAAATACATATCATAATAATTTTGGTGAGATTGTAAAAGATCTGCACATGTTTATCAGTTGAGATTGTAGAAGATCTGCATATGTTTATCACTTATCTCTAATAGCTTTGCTCGCCACCGTTGTAACGTGCTCCCTATAGTAGCTACCATCTATTCCATTTCTGCCCTATATTCCTGCCTTCTTTATGGTCTTTGACTCAATAATTTTTTAGGTCTCACTTATTTAAAACCTGTTATTAAAGTTTGTTTATAGGTTATAAACTTTAACGAATTGTCATTAAGGACATCATTAAACCAATTAACGAAAGAGAAGAAACTGATGCAAAATTTACAGACCGCCTTAAGAAGTGGAACAGTAAAAATAAATGTTTTTAAAATCAAATTGGATATCTAACTGATAAATCGAGAGGTTTAAGGTTTAGAGATTCAATTGATATTAAATCGTTATAAAACTGGTATTGAATCGGTACAAGATAACAAAATATATAAATTATAAAATAAGTATAAATATATTATAAAATTAAATATAAATAAAAACTAATATCTATTATTATATAATCAATAAATAATAATTATAACTTAAATTTAATTTAATATAAAA
>JAOXYD010000003.1:56446-77395 GCA_028565735.1 Pinacopodium congolense | reverse complement strand
AGTAATCTTTCAATATATTGTCATATATATTTTTAATTTTTATTAAAGATATAATTTTATTATTAATTAAATTAAATAAGATTATGAATTATTTAATAAATTAATAAATTATAATTTTAAAATATTTTATTTATTAAAAAATTATTTAGTGATTAAATAACTTTAAATTAAATGTTAAATTAAATTAAATCTTAATCCTTTAATATTAAAAATGTTGAAAATGAATTTAAATTAAAATAACACAAAAAAGTTTTTAAAAAATTCATAACATTTTTTCATTAAAAAATGAAAATTTAACAGTTTCATTATTAAAAAAAATTAAAAAAAATTAAAAACATCATACTATAATTAAAATTCACAAACCCTTAATTTATAATATAAATTATAAATTCTACAAATTTATAAATAATTGATCAACCAATACCAAGATAGAAATTTGACTAACTTTTTATTCTAATCCCTAAAAATTTTTATATATAAGTCCGACACCTATCAATATTTTCAATACCAATCAGTAAATACTAAATTTGATAAAATTTAATAATTGCTGTGTTATTATTTTTAAAGCAAAATATAAATAGTATAACAAAATTTCGCGTGGTGGAAGGCTACACAAGAACTTACAATAACCAAATTTTAAAGACCCTTTAAAAGAGTTAATGGATACTTTATGTAAAATATGATATAATTAAGAGATAAAAAAAAAAAACATGTCAAATTCAAATCAATTATTTCACAGATATCAATTAATTATTTTAGTGTTAAAATATTAGAGTTTATGCCAAAACAAGATTAATTTCATTGAGAACTTATTATTATTATTTTTGTTTTGGTAAAGTGGCACGAGGACCTAGCAGCACCTTCAGATAAGCTTGTTTTGTAAAAATATAAAAATTATTAAATAATTTTTTATTTATTAAATATAAAAATATAAAAATGTAAAAATTGTTTTGTAAATAATTTCTTATTTATTAAATATAAAAATGTAAAAATTGTTTTGTAAATAATTTCTTATTTATTAAATATAAAAATATAAAAATTAAATAAAAAATCACAATACTACAACACAAAAATTTTAAAAATAACATAAAAAACCCAAAAATTAATAAAAACACAAAAAAATCACAGTTAAAAATCACGACAATACTCGTTCTTCCATTGCTGCACATCTTAAATTACAATAAAAAAGAGGGGGGAGGCCTCAGAGATCTTGGTGGTTAAGACGTTCATCATCTTACATATCAAGAGTAGCAAATATTTAACTTGATCACATCACAGGCCACCTAATACATCCTTAAATAAATTTAAAAAAAGAAAAAGAAATCTTCTTGAAGAATGAAAAATAAGAAGATGATCGGAGGTGCGCGAAGGGAGAAGTCAGAAGTAGCTGGTTATCAATAATCATAATTTTGTAATCAGCGGGAATCCGTCTGATCTTTATCATCATACTACCCCCCTCACTCACCGAAGTAAAAAAAAAAAAAGAAATTAAAAAAAATGTGTCTACCTCGTCACCGAATATCCCCGCTGGAGGTAAAATGGGAGGAAATCGGAGCTATAAAGGTAGATATTTCGTTATCTTCCAACGAAACACACATCCTTTACTCTGGCCTAACGATAGATTCTTTGATCTACATAAACAAAAAACTTTAAAAAATCAAAGAATTGCAATATTAGGCTTCCTCTATTAATAACAAGAAGAAGAAGAATACGAAGAAGAAGCAGAAGACCAAGAAGTGAAAACGAGACCGCCTGGAAGCAGGCATGCCAGTGAGTCCTCCGGTTCGTGTGTTTATATATGCATATAAATACTGGTGAAGGGGAAGAAAACCCTAATTCTTCTTCATCCCTAGCCAACTATCTCTTTGGATTGGGCCCTTTGTTATTATCTCTAAGTAAAAGCTCAGAGCAACATGGGCCGTTACGTAAAGCTCATAGTAACATGAGCGGTTAGGATACCTTTATTACCCATCCTATTTTTCATTTATATCTTTTGAAGTAAAAATTAATGAAAGATATTCACTTATTTTATTTTTATTTATAAATATGTGTTAAACAAAAATCTTTATATTGAATATAATTTATAATCTATTAATTATTATACATTTCATAAATATATAAAAATATTTTAATTTAAATATTTTAAAATTAATTTGTATAATAAATATTAATCAAATAAAATTTTAATTTGAATTCTTATTATACAATCTAATAAAATAAATTTATATTTTTAAAATAAAAAAACACAAGTATATACTACATCCATCCAGTAATTCCTTTTTAATGTATTAATTAAGTATTTTATTTGGTATTCAGAACAAACTCTTTGATTTAAGATTTTATTTTTATTTTTATGTATTTTATCGATATGAATGTATGTTTTAAATTTTTATACAATTTTTTTTAATTTGTGTGTTGATTATTTTATTTTTATATTTAAAAAAGCTGGAAAAAAACAAAAATTATGAACTTAAACAATGCCTTAATATGGCAGTTGCTTGCTGCTCTTCTATCCATAAGAATCCACACTGCCATTTCTATAAAGTATAAGCTAAACAACCTCATTTCTATGTCTACTCATTGATTTGAACCAGAGTTGCAAGAAGAAGATGAAGAAGAAGTGAGTATAAACAGCGTTGTCCTTTGTGTTTGTCCGACGTCGTTTAGAATGCTTTTTATAGTTTCGTAGCACCAAATAAATACGACGCGCATCGTTTTCTTCCCCGCAGAGGAGTCCTCCCACCCCCAGCCCAGTGCTTCCGCCGCTCTGATCGGACTTGACTTCCAGTAGTATTCCTTGATATTTCCCAGAGAAGAACTCTTTTTTTTAATTATTTTTTTCCTTTTGTTCAAAATGAGAGGAAATGGTATGCTATTGCCACACTTCTTCTTGTTTATGTTGCTGTTCTCATTAACATCTATCATCTTCACTAGATCAGCCGTTCCCGTTGACCCTTTTCTCGGAATTTCTCCTCAAGGTCTCGCTTCCACCTCCCACCCCACTTTTTCTTCTTTTTCTTTAGTGTTCATTTTCATTGCCTGCTGATGTAGCAATGCGTATATTGTTACTTTTGTTTGGAATCAGATGAGAATCATTACAAGGCTTCCTCTGATTTCTTTCAATGCAAAGACGGATCTAACAAATTTCCCACAGCTCGCCTCAACGATGATTTCTGCGATTGCCCAGATGCCTCTGACGAGCCTGGTTCCTCTCTCTCTTTTTTTATTATAATACGCTCATCACTTTCGTTTTGTTTTTTGAGTAAATTTACTCTTCGACTCAAAACTTTTTTTAAAAGATTGTTTTAGGACTTCCTTTAACGTTTCAGTGTTGGAGGGGTCTTTCAAATTTTCTTTCCTTAAAGCTTCACTTTTTCTTTTCGACTACTTTTTCTTTCTAATTCTAACCTTCATTGGGTTGCTCTGTTTCTCATTGCTATAGGTACATCAGCATGCCCGGGTGGGAAATTCTATTGTCGAAATGCTGGGCATACTCCCATTTTCATTTTCTCTTCTAGAGTGAATGATGGCATTTGTGGTAAGTTTGGTTTTGGAGCTGACGCTAATCATCTAAGCAAACTTATTGCTTTATTTCTGTTGCATTCCAGCTTTGTTCAGTGAATCATACTCTTCGGGGTTGACCCTCAGTTCATATCATACCAAAATAAAACACTTCTCAACAAAAGGAAAAGACTTGGTGTACTCCTCTAGTTATGTATGTGTTAATGGTGAAGTACTGGATTATGCTTAATTCTTGAATTGCATTTTACTTCTGCTCCTAGCAGCCTGGCTTCCTAATAAATCTTGGGAAGCATGAGATGATGGAGATATTGAAATCTAGCATGCATATCTAGTTACATGTAACTTCTCTGCCTGCTGAGTTGAATTAAAATTCTTCAACTGTTATCTTTTTTTTTTTTTTCACTTCGGTAATGCAAGGTCATCGTAGTTGGGTCGAACATCAAGCAGGGGTGGATAGTGACAAGCATTAGGAGTGTTACTGTGCCTTGTCTGGCTTATAAAATAAATGCTTTATGTATCATTTTTTTCCTCTTCTACTTCGGTTCTTGAATAAATTAGAGCAATATGTCATTGTAAATTTTACAAAAATCAAATGGCAATGCCTTACATTTTCTTCAGTCACTGTATGTGCTTGGAACCTTCTTTCTGTCTCCTTTACACTTTTTCATAGTTTTTGTCCTTAACAATCTGTACATATGAAAATGCTAGATTGCTTTGATGGGACTGATGAGTATAATGGCCAAGTCAAGTGCCAAAATACATGCTGGGAGGCAGGGAAAGTGGCTAGAGATAAGTTGAAGAAAAAGATTGCCACCTTTAAGGATGGTGTTGCTTTAAGAAAACGGGAAATTGAACAAGCGAAACTAGCGATTGCCAAGGACGAGGCTGAACTACTAAAATTAAGAGATGAGGAGAAGATACTGAAAGAGCTGGTTCAACAGCTTAAAGGTATCATGCAACATCTTTAATTCTTTATTTTTCTATCATGTTCATCTAATTTGCAAGTTACTAATGCTACTCTCTTGAATTTCTCTATTAGCTGAACTGTTTGGCCAAAAAAGTTTTGAATATAATAGATCTTGTGTATGTATTACACAAGCATCCCTATTTGGGTATTATGTATAGAATCAAAAGGCTTTGATAGTTCAAGTCTCATATGGATCTTCTATTTTCCCCCATATAGAGCACAAAGAGCAGATAGAGAAGGCAGAAGAGAAAGAGCGTTTGCAGAAAGAAAAGGAAAAGAAAGAAGCTGAAGAAAAGGCTAATGAACATCAAAAACAAATTGATGAGGAACCTAAGGAAGAAAAAGGCCTGAACGTTGAGAATTCTGAAACGGATGAGACAACTGCAGAGACTACGCGTGATGAAAAAATTGGTATTTTGGATGATTCTCCTGCAGATGAGGTTTGGCTTGTTATTGTTTACTACTTTAGGATCAACACTTTCTCTAATAATAATCTCTCTTTACATCTCTGTTGATTAAGAGAATGCCTTAGACCCTTTTAGTTACACTTGTTCACTACAATTTTGGTCCATGATCTTTTGTTAAGTGGATATTTGCTTTTTGCTCACGATACTTCTCTAGTAATGCTTCCTGCATTGTTATCAGTACCACATCAGTTCAGTGTGATCATCTGGTTGTAATACATAATCATTGTAGTCAACACTTTTTTTTTTTTTCTGAAAGGATTTGACAGTGGATCACGTGGATAATATAGCTGAAGGGGAAAGTATTAATGCTCCCAACTTTGAAGGATCCATACCCAGTGGCGTGGAGAAGGTTATGGTCAAGAAAAATTGAATGCTTGAATTTTGTGTACTGCAGTACTAGTGTAATAATTAGCTTACCTACATCATCTTTTCCCTTGTAAATGTAGCATGTGGTAGAAGAAAAGAAAGACTCCGTGTCATCACAAAGCAGGGATGACACTCTGGTCATATCTGAAAGCACTCATGATACTGGAAGTGAGGAATCTCATGACCAAGCCAAGAAGGTAGTAATACTATTTTCTGGCCCCTAAAACCTGATAGATATCGTGTCTTAAATTACAATTGTAGAGGCTTGTCCTGAAGTATGGAATCATGAAGATTATATTATTTTGTCATTCTTTTTTGAAACTACTTGCTGCCTTTTGTAGGTTCTTTCAGTTGACATTCATGGGCTGTTGGAATAATAAAAACAATAAAACATGAATTGGATTACCTTTGAATCTTCTATCTCTAAATTTGTTGAATCTTCGTCTTTGTTGTCTCAAAGGAAAAGTCAGATCACTTTATGTTCTATTTACAGGACAGTGATATATCAGAAACCACTGAAGGATTGTCAAAGGAAGAACTAGGCCGCCTTGTTGCTTCTAGATGGGTAGGAACAACCGAAAAGAAAAATGAGGAGATTAATAGTGTTGAAGATGATTATCCTGAGGATCATGAAGACCATGAAGATATGCCAGAAGACAAACATGAAGATGATGGCTATGCTTCAGAAACTGATGATGACTCTGGGAAATATGATGATATAGATACAGATGACACGAGTGAAACTTATGAAGAAGACATAAATGAGGATACCAGCCCTTCATACAAACATGACTTCGATGATTCTTCAGACTTGTCTGGTGCCATACTGATTATTCCCAACATTCTTATTTATTTTTGGCTGGAGGAATGTTATTTTCTTGTTCTATGACTATTATCATTTCAAGTGTTTTATTCTTGGACTTGTTTGTTTGTTGCAAATTCTTCAGGTAATCTATCCTGGTTAGAGAAGATAAAACAAACTGTTCGAAACATCCTACGCGCTGTTAATTTGTTCCAAAGTCCCGTGGATTTATCAGGTAGAAGATATAGGCTTATATTTCTATGGTTAGTTAAAATCTTAAAAATGAGTGCACAAACTAAAGTTTATTGGCTTATTAGATGCCGCTCGTGTACGGAAGGAGTATGAGGAGTCCAGCAGCAAGTTGTCAAAATTGCAGTCAAGGATATCTAGTTTGACACAGAAGCTAAAACATGACTTTGGTAAACTTATAGTGCATTGTATCCCTCTTTTTTTTTTTTTTTTTTTTTTTTGGGAGGAGATTATAATAGTCCGTACAAAGAGATGTATGGACTTTCTTAGGATGAAAGTTCCCAAGCATGTCAAGTAGAATATACTGAATACATTTTCTTCACTCTTTTCTTTTTGCTTTCTGATATGTAATTCAATTTCACAGGAAGGGAGAAAGAGTTCTATTCTTTCTACGATAGCTGTTTTGAGAGCAAACAGAACAAGTAGGAAGCCTGTTTCTTCTAATTCATGCTGTCTTTGAACCATATTGACACCCCTTTTAGAAGTTCCAATTCTTATTATACCCCATTTTACTGTTTGGTGATCACATTCTTCTTCAGATATGTTTATAAAATCTGCCCATTTAAGCAAGCTTCCCAGGTTGAGGGCCATACAACTACTCGTTTGGGGTAGGTATCTGCATGGTTTGTTCACCACACGTGGTCTTTGTTGTTATCTTTTCCTTGGAAATTTTCCAGTCAAGTACGCTGAATTTATGCAGTTAAAAATTTATTGGTGTGACTTCAACTTTTTAATGTTTTTTTACTTTTTTTTCAATTGAATATTCAAATCTGAGACAAATCTGAGGTCAGGTCTTGCTATAGTTAATGAGTTCTTAAGTATTAGCGATATGTGATGCTGTCATTCGTTCCTAATTTTTTATTACAGATACTTGATTAAGGGGGTGCATGGGCACCAGGTATCATAATTTGTTAAATCCCTGTTTATAATTTTTGGATAATGCATTGTTCATTATCTTGTACCTCTTTCATTAATGTATAGATGTATTAAAGGGTATCAACTTCTCACCTTAGCTTTAGTGTGTGCACCATCTATCATACTTAACTGACTCTTCATCATATGTTGCTGGTACTTTGTTCATTACTTAACTAATTTGGGAACTTCCTTTCCTGTGTCTTCTGTTTTTTGGCTTAAATAGGCGTTGGGACAAGTTTGAGGATTCATACCGATCCATGATTTTCTCCAGTGGTGACAAGTGCTGGAATGGGCCTGATAGAAGCCTGAAGGTACTTATCCTAATAAGCAATGAGCCACAATTTTCGTTGGCTATTGTTTGATCTTTTGAATTTATTATGGAACAGAAAAGGTAGATATACACGTGTATCAATAATGGAGAAGACATTTTTTTTAATTTTCCCTTATTTTTCGGTCAAAATAAAATCAAACCATTTTGTTCTCTTTTTAAACGTTATTCACATAGTCTAATACCTGCTGAAATGGGAGTTAATGCGAAGAAAAGGTGTGCTCCTGGCTTTTCTAGTGATGATTTTGCTTATGATCTATTGTAGGTGAAACTAAGATGTGGATTGACAAATGACGTAACAGATGTCGATGAACCAAGCCGTTGCGAGTAAGAATTTCACTCCTTTAGTTTGTCCCTTTTCATATGGTGCCTGACTGATCCTTACAACGCATCTTATGTGTAAATACAAGGTATGTGGCACTGCTGTCTACCCCGGCTCTTTGTCTGGAAGAAAAGCTGAAGGTAAATGCTTGGTCAACTAAAAATGCAGAATTTTGTCGTAGTGCTTTGATGGAATTTTCTGACGGGCGTCATGTGACAGGAACTTGAAGGGAAACTAGAATCGATGAACAAAGAACAACCAAAGGGGCACGATGAACTTTGAAATTTTGTTAGTTAATTGGAGTGTAATTGCTCCAAAGTGTCTGCATACAGCAGAGGATTCTGACTGCCAAAAGCTAATCAATGGAGGCAGAGGTGCTTATTGATTTGGAACTGGGAAACATGTATACTGAGCTGCTCAGTGTAGAAAAGGAAGAAAATTTGGTGGGGCTACATACTTTATGGAGTAGCCTCCTGAATGTGTCTTCACAATGATTTCGGACCATACACTTTTTGTTGTATATTTTAAGATTTAGGCTTTTGGGAGTTGGAAACAAAAGCTGCAAAAAAGAACAAATCGAATATTTGATGTCAGAAACGGTACTTGTAGTAGTAAGTAATCCATGGATTGTTAGAAAAAGTGGCAATTTTTATTTTTCTGTTACATGTTTTTCTATTACACATTAGGACCAGCATCAGGATCCATGAAAGGACGTGGCTATGTCAAGAATCAGGAGATTGTTGGAGTGAATCAGCTTTTAAGTAAATTCATATGCTTTGTCTAGGCATGTTTGCTGATTGCTCCTTTGCGGTCTGTTGCAGATAATGCATGAGAGTCATTCAACTGGCCTTACACTCTTGAATGGACAGAGTCCATCCTTTGCCTATGAGGAATCAGTTGGATAAGCAATGTTACAGATAATAACACTTACCAATACCATGCATCAAAGATTTAGTACAACCAAATTCACATAAACCTATCGAAGATTAAAGAAATTTGAGCAAAAACTTCCTATTTACAAACACATAATTATCGTCATCTTGTCATTTCCTTATTGCTCATTCTCCTTAGACCCGAGTTTTTGGCTTCTCTGCGCCCGCTCACACTTAGCAAATCCCAGCAGTTTTTATATCAATATCAAGCTGATTTACTGAGATTGGCAACACCATTATATTATACGTGTTGGGATTGGTTCATATAGAAGGATCAGAAACTTCAACAGGGGAAAAGAAACGATAAAACAAAATCTAAGACAAGACAACTTCGATTCAACCTCAAGTTTGGGAAGACACTATGTACATGAACACTATAGGAACAGTAATCTAAACTAGGGCAACTCAAAATTTACACTCAATCATCAGATTCATAAGCATTTCCAGGTGCATTTGTTGAAGAAGATGGTGAGATTGATGACGTATTACTTCCACTAGTTTGGGATGATGAAGAAACGAAGAACAAATTATTCAAAAGCCAGGGAAGGAAAAACCTTCTCCCAGTTCCATTTCTCCCTTCAGTATCTCCCTCCTCAACCCTCCGATGATTACTATTGTTCTGGCTACCCTCGTTATTAGTAGCTCCCTGATTATTGGTATCCCTAGACCTCCCATGGTCAAGCTTAGACTCATCCACTGGCAGCTGATACCTGCAAACTGGACAAGAACTATGAAGTTCCAGCCAAGGTGATATGCACTCACTATGAAACTTATGCTTACATGGCATTTCCTTTGCCTTAGTGCCAATCCCAAAGTCATCCAAACACACCGAACACTGTAACACCTCTTTAAGTGCCACAGTGGGTAATGCCTCAATAGCCTCTTTACGAGCAGGAGGAGTTCCATATCTATCGGGATCATTTTCTGCCAAATGCTGCAATAACAAATCTAAACCTGGACCAGTCAAATAATCACCCAATGAATCAATGGGACTTTGACTCTGGTTTTGATCATCATTAAAATCATAAGAACCTTGAACACTGAGAGTTTGATTAAAAGGATTAATCAAAATGGCACGCTCTCTTTCTCCATCCCTATCCCTGTCACGATCTTGATCTTGATCTCCTTCAGAATTCTCTGATTCAGTCAACATTCCAGCTCCAATTCCTTCAAGCATTTGTAATATGGTAGCTGAGTTTCTTCTCCTCCTGCTAATGATTGATTCAAGTTCACGGTTCAGTTCAGCTTCTCCACCATAACGTGCCTCACCATCATCACTATCTTCATTGTCATCTTCAAAACTCATTCTTCTAGATCTCCTGTGGCGACGGGAATTCCCCATCATACCCAGCAAGATTGAGGCCCAAAGGGAAAGGGCACGATCTGATCCAAAATCAGTATCAGGGTCTTGAATGTACCTTGGGTTGTTACCCATTTCTTCAACAAATCCACTCATACAAAATGGGCATTTAACCTCAACCTCCATGATGGGATTCACCATTCTGGAGCACATGTGACACCAGTACCTTATTGCCATTGATTCTTCCATAATTCCTCTTCTCAAACCCTCAACAAGACCTTTTTGCTTGTTGCTCCTGTTGATGTCTATGTGTCAGTCTCTGCAATAAACAAGGTAACAGCCGTTAATAAAAATAAAATAATGACATCAAGACATGCCAAAAAGATGTGAAATGAGAAGTGTGCAAGTACATACACACACATCTTAGGATCGAAAGGCCAGCCTTAAACCGAAGAGGAAAATGTCCTGAATTGTCAGGGAAGATGGACAATAAGATTAAGGGAAAAAATTCGATGACTGCTTCGAACAAAAGCAGGGTCAACCACAAACAACAGAACGGTGGGGGAGCCAAGATCTAGAAATCAGTAATAGCTAGATAACCTGATAAAAAGAATTATTAGAGAGGGCACAAAGGCACAAAAGAAAATAAAGCGGAAAATGTTGATTTTTGTAATGAATTATTGATCCCAAAGGTAAGAGAAATAAAGAGAAAAACAGTGAATTCTGAGGCGTTAACAAATTTTCTTTTAAAAAGAAACGTGTACTGTGAAAACAGATAAATTATCATACGGTCATTTGAGGGGAAAGGATGCTTAGATGAATTCGATGGAAAAAGCATATACAAAATTCAAAACTTTCTCTTGCCAAAGAAATGAAAAGGGAAAGAGACCAAAACCAAAATTACTGGAATTTAGAGAAATGATGCTGGAAGGGAAAGAGCAAAATGAAAACCAAAGCGAAACTATCGATGAATAAAATTGAAGATGAAAGTAAATGAATTTGAGACCCCAGAAAAAAAGAAAAAATCCCTAAGGGAGTGGACTCTCTATTTTTCTTTCATAATGAATGATGGAATAAATGAATTGGCCAGCATTTAACATCATCATCATCATCAACAGCAGCATCAGCTACCCCCTAGCTTAGAAAATCTAGAATAACAATGGAAAAGAAGATGTTTAACTGAAGAAACTCATCCGCAATTCAAATTACAGGAGCGGAACACAGACAATTGTTGAGAATCATCATTGTATTTCTCAAAATTATTAAAAGCAAAACAAGAACAGGAGAAGAAATTGGAATTGGGCTTACCAGCACTGGAATTTGTGTTGAGAAAATTTGATTCAACTGAAGAGAGAGAGAGAGAGAAGACCGTGTCATTCACTACATCCACACGTGAAAGATTCTGATTAAAGAGTCAACTAAACCGCGTGGCTTTCAGTACGGAATATATTAGTTTTAAGTAATCATTATTAAATTTTTTGTAATGGTATGCATTTTATGTCTAAGAGTGCTTGGGCAAATAAATACGAATGTGTTCCATAACATAGTTTTTCAGTTCTTTGATTGGATCCTCTCAATGCTTTCAACATAAATTTATATGACCTTCATATAATGCAATTATAATTTTTCTCATACAATAGAAAATTTTATTAATATTAATATTATTAATACTTTAAAAATATATATAGTTTAATTTTATTCACAAATATTATGTGTAAATCATTAAATTTTCATTTTGGGTAATGTGTGTGCTTTAAATAATTTTCATTACTTGACTATAGGTGTTAACTTTTAGTTGACAATATTAATGCTACAGTTCTACTAAATAAAAAAAATTATCAACCATTGATACCCTTTTTGGCAAGGTTTTAAATACCGTACCGATATTAGTACCGAATTTATTCTTAAAATGGTATTGTACCGATACCGGTCAATACCGGTACCGTTTCGAATAATTTTTTAAAATTACAAATTAAATTTTTAATTTTATAAAATTTTTTAAAAAATCTATAAATATATTATATTATATAGTTTTTAACTTAACTTTAAATTTAAAAATTTAAAAATACAAAATCTTTCCTTTTTTAAAAAAAATTTCAAAAAAAATTTTAATTATTTTTTTTTATTTTTTTCGGTACCGGCCTGTACCGACCGATACCAACCGGTATTTAAACCCGGTATGAAATTCGGTTATTCCGTTCCGTTCCGCGGCCGGTACGAGGCGTACCGGCCAGTACGGAACGGAATTAAAAACTTTGCTTTTTGGTGATAACTTTATCCAATTCATTAATGCATAACTAAGCCAACCTCTAAATAAAATATAGCTTTGAATTGCTATTCTCTTCCTGCAAGTAAAGTCCTGAAGTTACTTATAAGTTATAACCAACAGTAAACTGTAATAGTGTTTGATCACAAGCACATTTAATTATTATAGCAAAATTTATAATAGGCATTGCTATCACCTGAAAAACATGTTTTAATCACATTTTTTACCAACAAATATACACATATCTACTCACTAATATTTTTCCTAATCAAAATTTGGATATCCTCCATATTCCTTTAAACCCAGATTTCTAAATGCATTCTACGCCAAGTAAGTCTATTTTCTCATTTGCGTGAAGAGCTCTGCTGGTTTTCCACTTCCTCCTGCATTGCTGCCAAAGCCTGAGAAACCTCCAGTTCCTTGTCCGCCTCCTGTGTTACTACCAAAAGCAGAGAAGCCGCCACCACCTTGCTGGCTGCTAAAACTGCCGAACCCGCCACCACCTACAACTCCTCCCACAAAATCAGTAAACGCTGGATAGTTATTTAGGTAAATAAATAATTATGCATGACTGTAACCTTACCTGCTGCACCAAATCCACCACCAGATGCAGCTGCTGCAAAACCAATATTAGCTGAGGGAGCAGCAGCAAAGCCTCCACTAGCAGAACCTACATCACCAAATCCCCTACCTGCTGATGCTGCTCCAGCAAATCCCCCACCACCTGAAGCCACACCAGCAAATCCCCCACCAGGTGAAGACAAACTAGCAAATCCACCACCAGTTGCAGTATTTGAAAAACCACTCTGTGAGCCAGCATTAGCAAAGCCGCCAGGATAACTACCAGCAGAACTACTATTTGCTGGGAACCCAGTACCAAGTTGCCTTGACTGGCCAAAAGCACCAAGAACAGATCCTAGTGCTTGCTGTCCTGCTCCAATTTGTGCAGGCTGGCCAAATCCACCTTGAGGCGGAGCTGTAGCAGCTGTTCCAATGTTAGGGCCACCAGAGAAGTTACCTGGATGAGTTTGTGAAGGCAATTGGGAAGGTTGAGGAGGTTGAAAGCTAAAAGATGCAGGCCGAAAGAGCTCCCCACTTGGTACTGTCAAGGTGTATGGAGAGCTTGTTTGACTTGCTCCTGTGTTGAATGAACCACCAAACGGATTTCCTCTAGAACCAGCTGTGCTGGGAGTTGAACCAAGCCCAAAACCTCCAAGACCCCCCAAATCAAGCTCTCCTGTATTGCTAGATTCAGGAGCCTCTTCTTCCATCTCATCTTCTTCAGCAACTGCTGCATCCAGACTCTCGTTCTTCTGACTAGTAGTGGGACCTGAAGTTGTGAGTGTTGCCTTGAAAAGAGTATGAGTGGCAGATGTTTGTTGAGGTTGAGTAGTCATTGTTACATTAGTCGCTGAACTTGCTACATTGTTCAAACTGGATTGGTTCCCCGACATGAAACCGGTTGAAATCTCACTTACAGGGATAGAAGACTTAACCTTTAAATTTGATGTCAGAGGCTCAGGCTGCAAAGACGGAACAGATAAAGCAGCATCCATATCTTTTTGAGAATTAATTTCACCTGTAGGAGGTTGAATCTCTGTTTTAGGAGATTCTGGTATTGAAGACGTTGCAAGGGAAGATGGAGCCTTTCCCAAAGGTGGGTCAAGCTCTGTCCTCGAGGGCATTATTGTCGATGTGGTTGTGTCAACCGAAAATGGAGCTCTGACTATGTTTGGTACTTCTGATCTAGGAGTCTCTGATGATGAAGGTGAAGAAGAATAGTGAACAGGAGGTGAAGGTTTGCTTGTAGAAGACACTTCTTCATTCGCAAAATCAAAAGACATAGGTTTAGTTAATGCAGATAACTGTGCCTCAGAGACCTCAAGAGATGAGGAAGAAGGCAGAGAAACTGAGTTGGATGCCGTCAAAGAGCCTGTTTGTTTGTCAATGCTGGCTTTGGAGCTGGTAGACATGCCAAATGGCACTGCAGCTGTTAAGGTTGGTGCCACCGAGGTTGCAGTCAACGACGTAGGGAAGCTTTTCACTGATGAATTGAATAACGACGATGATGGAGCTGAAAATGGGACTGAGAATGCTGGAGAAGAGGATACCTCCTCAACACGTCTACTCATGCTAGTTGCAACTTGGGATGGGGGAAAATCTTCTGATACAGTATGAGCGTCATAAGCAACAGAATTAGCAGCTGCAGTGGCAGTTGGAAGTGAAAAGGATTCAGGGTCATTCTTTTTACTACCACATGTAGGCACCAAACTTTCTGTATCAAATCCATGCTTCGAATAATAGGGCACCGACTTTGCAACCACAGAACCTTTATTTGTGTTGGCAGTTGGCACTTCAGTTGATTTTGACAACAATGGGTTTTCATGTAATACCTTGACTGTTGAGAGTTTTTGCCCTGGGCTAGTTTCATATTGCTGACCCAAATTTTTCTCATGTATCACAGTAGAATGAGGCTTCTCAATGGAATAAACACTAGATCTTGACTTATCTGCATTTACACTGGTGGTTCGCTCTGCATGATTTTGCCATGTCGTTGTCGATTCTTGACTCGAGGGAACTGGCGGTGATTCTACATTGTTACCTGGCAACCTAAGAGACCTTGCCTCAGTGGCTTGAAATAATTGTGTAGACTCGTCAGCCCATTTAAAGACAGTTGATCTTTTCTCAGTTAACTGTTTTGGGAGGTTGTACTGAGCACTTCCTGAAAAACAATATGAATAGCAAAAATTTAATATAGCAGAGAAATGACTTGAGCAGAGAACATTAAGAATAGCAATCAGCCATGACTCACCATCTCCAGATTGTAACAAAGTTGAATAGGATGTTCGGATTTCAGGCTTGGTAACATTAGATCCATCAGATAAGCTAGGATGAACATACTGCCTATCCATATATTCTTGAAGTTTTCTTGGAGTTTTCTTCTGACTTTCTTGCAAAAGTACTCTTTTTACAGTTGTTTTTGTAGGCTCAAAGCAAGCCAAGCTCTGCAATAATGTATTGAAATACATAAATTGTTCATGGCACCAAATCATCAGTAGAATCAAAAGAGAAACAATTATTTCTTGAAAAGATTATCTAACCAAAGCTTTGCAAACTTATCATGGCAATGAACACAAAGACAGGATTTTGGCTTTCAAGGGATAAATGGTAGAATTTTGGCATATCCTTGAGTTTCTAGATTTCTATATTTCTGGAATTCAATGAGCTTTCACAGTTTACAGGAACAACAGATCCTATATGCTTGCTTTTTCTTTTTCCAAAAGGAGGGGAGTGAAGACTAGTTCAACATGTTGCAAGTATCAGTTTGATTTAGTAGATGATCTTTACCCAACTGATTCTAGAAAAAACAAGTGAAACAATTGGTTTTAAGCAGAACAATGTGAGGGCATATATATGTTTTGTCCAGTCATAGAACCACGAACATATGGCTATTTGACAGAGAAATAAGTGCCCATCAATGCGAAGCATCAATGGGTGAAAATATATAGATATCACACCAAGTCGCTTGCAAATCTATCAAGGAAACTAAAAGTTGAGATCATCATCGCAGATCACCTGATCCAGTGAGTTTCTTCTTCTCCTCACTGTTTCTGGGTCAAAACTCTTCATACCACTTGATTGCCTTCTTCTGGACTGATCTTTAGTAGAAGAACTGGAAGACAATGAAAGCTTCTTCAGGGAAGAAGTATCACCAAATTTTGTTGCATCCGGGGTAGTGGAAGAGGCATCATAGGGGATCCCAATTGTTTCAAATAATTCTCTTTTCACGTTCTTTTGTTTTATAGGTGATTCTATACTCAGAACTGCCATCTGTTTTGAAAGACACTCAGAGAGTCTTTCAGCAGCTGTCAATTGTGAACTCAATGTGATATGTAGACTATGCAAAGACTGACTATGCCTGCAAACACATAATGAGATAATTATAAATCCAACAAGCCAATTAATTTTTCTTGTTTTTCTGCTTGCTCAGAAGTAAAATTGTATCAATAATTCAAAATTTTTGTATGTTAAAACCCCATACTTGTTTTCAGGGCCTTCATATTTCATGAGGCACTCACTCAAATGAACAGTGACAAGCTTATTACCTTGAGGGCTCATATCTGCTTCGAAAAGCTCTTCCACTCATGTGAGCTTCACTATTTTCACCAAACCTCTGGAGTTCAAGGCTATTTAAGTGCCTTCCCAATTTAATTAACTGACCGGTTAAATCCTGGATTTAGAAATAAAAGCGAAAAAATATCATGTCAAGGATCAAAATATACTTCCACACTCAGATATTAGCAGCATACGGAAAGGAGGTAATTCTAATTATGTTCTCCCTCCTACAAGACATTATCATAAGCTCTTCCCTTCTACCTTTTTAACGCTATTACCCTAGAACCACCAACTTGTTTGGTTTAAGGAAATGGAATTGGAATAGAAAATCCAGGTAACTGTAATAAATTTACAATACTTGATAAAAATTTCGTAGTCCAACTTGAAATTCCTTATTCTTACCCAAAAAATTGGTATTACTTATTCTTACCCAAAGAAATTGAATTCTCTCACAAAAAAAAAAATCCTTAAACTTGGGTGATGAATTGGAATTCTAATTCTGTGTGACAAACATTGGCATGGACAACCCAAAATTCCAATTTCGAGTTCCAATTTGTGCCAGACTCAACAACAGAAATCAGACAAGTTGTTGATGTCAAGTTGGACAACCACTGCACTTTTAAGACCTGCTTACAAACCTGATTTAGCTTCCTTATGCTTTGTCGTTTCAGATCAAGTGCAGAACTCAACTTCTGGCTATTCCAAAGCTCCCAATATTGGCTGTCAGAAGCTTGCTTAACAATACTATCAAGGTATACTTTTCTTGCTAAAACTGAAGAGCAGATGAAAATTATGTTTGGTTAATTCAGCCAATCAGACCTAATATTTGACTAATGTAAGGATGATAAGCTTTTCATACTTAAGCTTCAAATAGCTAATAAGGGGGTAACAGCCAATCGTATACAATGCAATACCAAAATGTTAGAAGTGAAAACTGGAAATCCAATGAAAAACATCACTCATTAAAACTCAAAGGATTACTTTTTCTGGACGCTAGGGAACAAAGATCCAACCAACTATAATAAAAATAATTATGCTCACACTTTTTGATGCATGGGTGGCAGAGAGATGTATATTATGTGAGGCTACCTTGTACGGTGTTATCCAGAAGATGCTGCACCTCTCCAAGCTTCTCATCCATCAAGATCTACAAATCATAGTGCCAATGTAACACCAAAGACAAAAGGTCTAACAGCTAACAAACATGACTAGAAAATTATATAACCAATTAAGCACGCCATAGAAAATACACCTTTAAGGCTAGAATTGATGAATTCGTTAAAAAGGAACACCAATATTAATTGAAGGTAATAACACCACAAGGACCATACAACCATCAGTCGTGGACATAGTTTGTTTATACTGGCCTTATTGATTAGTTTGTTTATACTGGCCTTATTGATGAACCTAAGTTGTCTGTTTCCGGCCTGGTAACTTAAGATTCATCTGTATTTTCATGGGATGACAAGATAAATAACTCTTCCATCATAGTTTGGCTTTTTCGAATGCATGCACTTCCCATTCGAATTTATACTACACAATTCCTACTACATGTTCCAATCAGCAAGAAAATTTCTCTATGAATAGATCAGCAAACAAGATAATTGTCAATTTACCATGTCAATAGTAAAAAAAAAAGGAACTAAGCAGAGTTCAACCATCCACAACTAGTTTTGCTAAGAGATAATAAATCAATTAAAAGAGAGGGACACAAGTGAAAATAAAGGTTCTTACTTTCCACATTCCACACTTTTCAGATAGAATTCCCAAGCCCTCTTCCAAAGCTTCAACTGAACTTCTCAGACAAACAGTGCAAGCATCCCTGAAGCCACCTGGTTCTTCAATACACTCCAGAAGTGCATCCAATTCTTTGGCCATCTCTTTGATCTGAAAAAGAATATTGCTTAATAAATACTTTTCCTGTAAAGAATTAAAAAAAAAGAGGCAGAAACACATATACCATTATACCAAAAGGGTAGTACATATTTAGCAACAAAGATTATCAAGTTATATTACTCGTTTCCTCTTTGATTTCAATTTTTTGTTTGAAAGGCAACATGAAAGGTTGGTGTGTGATTAGGCATACATAAAAACACTAGAAACACAAATTTCAGAACAAAGTGCCAATAATAATTAATTGACATCAACTGATTAGATGGTAACCCGTACAAAGATTCATCTCCAATTGTCATTCCATCTTTTTTATCAAGTATGAGCAGATAAATGCCTTTTTTTAGCAAAATAAGCATAAATGCAGGAATATTGGAAAGTTTTGCATGGGACAGCAATTAGTGTTTTAAGTTCCGTCAGATTCTATAAGTTGGTTCATAATGCTGACTATTCTTTGCCAGAAATATGTATTAGCACAAACCACAACAGAAATTGAATTGGAGTTGAAGATGTAAATGAAATAGCTTAGGGAAACAAAGTGCTTATCAGAAAGTACTAAATACGAAAAATAAAGTCAGTAACAATGGAAGCAAGGAGAGATTTAGATACATTGCCAAATTGTCCTGACAAGTGTGACAAGTGTGGCTCAGAATTTGACAGTGGCAGAGCTTTGTAGTTGTCCTTTGGAGAGTATCTTCCACGATTGTTAGATCTTCCCAGAGCAACATTTTCCTGTGATGAAAATTGTGACAGAGAAATGGAAGGCAATGATTCAATGATTCCAGTCCCACCTGCAGGGCTGTCTTCCCCAATCAAAACTGTGGTAACAGTAGAATCCACCAACGATGAGAAACCAGCACGATCCTTTAAGTGAAACGGCTTTTGAGTGAGGTCATTAGGAGCATTGGCTGCATCAGCACTATCAACCAAACCATCCAATTCTTTTCTTTCAATCAAATCTGACGGTAAAAAGGGGGATATGTTTCCAGAGCCATCAGAAAAAATAGATTTCTTGCTTGAAAATGATTGAGACATTGCACCTTGTGCAACAGCTGATCCAGTTTTTCCTTGTAATGCCCCAGCCAGTTCAACACTCTTGTCTACTCCCTTCTGATCGAAGATGTTAAAGGAAGTAGTTGAAGCTTTTCCAGAAGAAGCAGTGCCATCAAACACAAATCCAGTAGGTTTTTTAGTTTTGCTTGCATCTTTCACCAAATTTGTAGATCTCGCTTGGATTGAACTCTTCAAAGGTGAATGGGTAAAATTTACACTGTGCTGTCCACGAAGATTTAATGGTTGACCATTTATGTCTTGGTTCAGCTTGGATGCAGGCATGATTTGTTCAGTAGCAGCAAAAGATTTATTAGTTACAAGAGATTCCTTGTCCCTGTTTGTAGTAATACTAGATTCATTGGGTGCTGTTTCTGTAACAAGTATGGCAGTTGAACTATCATTCCTGCCAGAAGGCTCAAGACCCTGCTTAAAAGTATCAACATTTGATTCCACTTCACATACATCATTCTGTTGAAGACTTGCAGCTATTTTTTCTGATTTTAGTTCCCCATTTTCAGACGTATTCGGTAAACCAACTAAAGCATCCTCTTCTTCGTCACAACGACAGAGATTAGTGTCAGATGGAGTAGTTCCTGCAAAACTGGAATAGAAATAAACTCAATGTTCACTACATTGTACATAGTAGCTTATTCCTCAACCTCAAATATAAAACAAAGGGTAACAAATTTTCGCTATGAGGCAGTCTAGAAAATCTTCATTATTGAAAATTTGCTTTTTAAGGATGTGACATCAACAACATCACAGCCATGGAACATGCACAAAGCCAACTTCAAGAACATAGCCTCAATTACCACCCAGGGAGATCTCTTTCTTTAATTTAAACCAATAAAAGAATTCAGTTGATTATCCCTATATAGAGATCTATGAGGAAGGAGGGGAAGTAGAGTAAGAGCATTCAAGACCTAAGTTAGCAGAATAAAAATTTGAGAAAGAGTAACCGCACCAATCACAATCACAACTAATTTAGCAGCCCAGTTCAGCAATAACTTATCACATAATGTTTAAATGGGAACCAACAAGCATTGTGGAGAAATACCTTGCAACACGGAACATGACAAGCTTCCCCTCAATAGTAACACACATAAGCACACAATGTGGTGGAAGTTCTTTCTGTTCTTCAACCCCAACTTCAACTTTGACCTTTCCATACAAAGAAACCTCATCAATGCAGAGTCCCAAGATCAAATTATCATCTCCATTATCTGAAAACGGAAGTCATTAGTCACTGTTATAACCAAGAAACCTACAACACAAAAGCTTAACAACTCACCAAATACAGCTTAAAAGTGACAAACAGCAGGAAAGGGATGCCAGTTAAAGTTAATTTTTAGCTGTTAAACAATCCAGATATTTTCTTTATATGTATCCAAGTCTACCTTTTACAGTTAATGCTAACCAGAAAATCAGGTATTTATTGATCCAAAAGATTGATC
>JAOXYD010000003.1:22175-42312 GCA_028565735.1 Pinacopodium congolense | reverse complement strand
AACTTACACTATATTTATGCTCAATAATCATAAAATAGTCGTTTTCCAATGGATATAATAATGGCATAAAGGTTTAATGAGTTTATCGTTATGTAATCTATCGAATCCTAAACTTAGGCTCCATTTTCTCAACATTTGATCGATCTATAGGCAAGGTTCAGGCGACTAATTGACTAGAAGCTGGCATTCAGTCAACCATTCTTCACCATTCGATTGACTAATCTAAACAAATTAGCAAAGCTAATCACTTCGGCCCTAAGCTATTCAGCTTAAACCTAAAAATAAAACCAATTATGTATTACAAAGACCCAATCATATTTTATATTTAACATAAATTAAGTTAAATTTCATTTCATGCTAATTGTGTAATTTAATTAACTAATGCATTCTTAATCAATCAATGCACTCATCAAGAAGGTTTTTAATACGTACAGTCATGTCAAATACATAAAACCTCTTAATTATGCACCTATATAAGTTTTCTAAGATATGTATGCATGATTACATGTAAAAGTCTCTTAAACCACCAAAATAAAATTAAACAAAACTTAAAATATAAGATACATAAGAAAATCTATATTAAATTAATTTGCTTCTTCAAGCTTTGAGTCTTTATAAAATTCCAATTTCCACTTCAAGACTCTTTGAGTAATCATACTTAAACTTTGTTCATACCTATCTTCCAACACACTTAAAACACAAGCATTAGAAATAGAGTTTGTTTTTTCATTACCAAAATAAGGTGAAACCTCCTTTAGTTGAATAGATTATATTAATATGGCATATCTACATGGGCATATGATGATGAGATGGGCCATAGAACATTAGATATAATACTATTAGGTTAAATGAGGCCCCAATAAGAATAAGAATAAACTATAATTTACTATTTAGTAAAAGAAAAGATTTTGGTATAAAATGGTGGCATACTTGATGTACATAAACTACGTAGTTTTATGATAATTATGTGGTTGCACGATAAAAGATACATGTTAGCCTCATTATATTTATTCATTTAAAATGTGTTAAAAATTTTATAATGATAATATATATTTTCCATATGATGGGTGATATATGTTGAAATAATTCATTTATTCTTTGATATGTGTTATGTGAAAGAGCACCATCTAGTTACCTTTATTAAGTTACTAGCTCATTTCTTACCCATTAAAATTTTCAAGAGTAGATGGTAGAGTTTGATTACTCTTAACTATTTGGATTTTCTCCTCAATATTGTTGTAGGTGGGCTAACTAAGTTGTAAGATTATTTTAGATGGTTTTATTCATGTTTAGGGTATCCAAATGATAATCTTGTTAATAAATATAATCATGAATTAGTTAACCTTTGATTACAAATTGATTTTGATGATTTGTATTGTATTGAATGACCTTTATTGTTTGATTCTTTAAAGCTTAACAAGATTGAGAATTATTCAATGATTAAAGATCAAGATAAAGGTTTTGAATTCAATAATTTATGATTTATGGTTACTATGATTGGGAAAATTTTATGAATGGGAGTTTATATTGGGAATGTTATCTTGGGTATATGAATTTGGAAATTTAATTTAAGGGAGGGTTACACTCTTAGATTCAACATATTACACTGTTCATCATTTGTTTACATAAGATGACTAAAATAGAATGAATAATTAAAAATAGATACTTAGAAGCTTTTAGATCCAACATGTTGGATGTAATAGAAACATGATAATCTAAGCTATAAAATCTAATTTAAGATAATATTCACTATTTATTTCATGATGTATAAAAAAACAGGGCTAGTATATTTTTCACAAAAAAATAGGCTAGTATATCCCAAGTTAATTTATAAAAGTGTAGTTGTCATCGTTACAGTTCTAAAATGAAATTCACTTTTTGGAAAAACTTCACATCAAAAAATTGATGGATGGAAGATCCAATTTAATACTTAAAGAACATATATGACTATTAACAACTTATATCACCTGCTCTTAAATTGAAACATATATAATAATCATGTCCACAATTTTACAAATACAATTTGTTTGATTTCAATTAAAGTTTTATTAAATGTTATGATCAGTTGGTTCTTATCCTTAGATTTTTTTTCTAGAAATCTTATTTTATTTTCATTTTTACAAACAAAATGATATTTTATTTCTACATACTTGATTTTATCACAAAATATTGAAATAGTGGAAATATGAATAGTTACTTGATTCTCATATAATAAATTCATATATCGTGACTTACTAATTTCAATGTATTCACTCTAAGATGTTTTTGTTGAAAAAGTATATATGAAGGCTATGAATTCTAATTATCCTATTAAATCAAGATTTTTTTTTTAAATTGCTTCCACAATTTATTGTAAGATTAAGTCATATTTATATGGAATCTTAATATTATAATACGTCAGTAGTGCAAATATTATAGGTAATATAATAAGAAGTGAAATAATATCATAAGAAAAGGTTTGGTTTAATTAAAGAGACGAAAAATAAGGAAAAAGATAGAGAATCTATTAATTTTATATACTAATATCTAAATCAATTTGGTGTAAAAGCCAATGATTCTAAAACTTGAGAGACCGAAAATATAAATATTTATGATCAATTCTAGACAAAACATTACCAGTAGCTCAGATTTTTTAATCTTTTTTTTAATTCAAGCTTTTGAGATCAACTAAGAGGATATTTTGATAGAGTTAGAACATAGCTATATAAGTTATAAAATGATATCATGACTTACCATCTTTAATTGTTGGATATTCATATTTTTTAATGAGATTGAGTTATAAATTTTTGTTTCTTATTTTCTCAAGAGATAATATTATCTCTTAAAAGAATGGCATATAGCACAACATGTATCTTTAAGAGAGCATGCCCAATCAAACTCTTAAAAAAAAAATTTATTATAATGACCATGATATTTGCATAGGATTCCACACCTAGAACACTTTTAAGGTAATTTAAATTATTATTTATTATATTTTAATTTGAAATTTTGGGAAAAGAAATAAATTGACTAAGAGCACTTAAAATAAATTATTTTAAGACTAGTTATTATATGAAAGTTCAATTTGTAAATTACACTCTTATATAAGCTCATATCCATTTTCAATTCCTACTTTCACATTTAATACGAGGAATTACATTGTTTTGCTCTTCCATTAAACCTATTTAGATGTATAGCTTACTTTCTATATGATAAAATGATTCCTTTACTACTTTAAGACGCTTGAATATCTAAGGAATATTTTAAGGAACCTCATTCTTTAGTTTGAGACTTCATGTTAAGAAAAGTTTTAACATCTATATTATCACTACTAGTAATTACAATATAAACCATACATATAACTAATAAAATAAACCTAAAGTTAGACAATTTAAATAATAATAAATGATTATATGTGCTTTTTTACATACTAAATTCCAACATAACCTCATTAAATCTTCCAAAGGAGGTACAGGGTAATTGCTTTAAATATTATAGTGATTTTTTAAAAAAATTTCACACCTTTCTCGACTTTTTTTAAGTAATGAAACTTAGTAGGTAATTTAAAATTTCTCATGTAAGTTGTTATAAAGAATGTATTCTTAACTTCAAAGTAGTGAGAAGTAGAAATAAGAGAAATGAATATTCTAATTAAAGCAAATATTGTTCAACTAAGGAGGTTCCAATTATGTGTTTTGATGGTAACAAAACATTATTGTTGCTAATGTTTAAATTTTAATGTATAATTAAGATAGGTAAATGTTTAAAGTGTAAGAATATACTTGTGGAGCCTAAGGTAGAAGAGCTCAAGCATTGGATGATCAAGAATGGATGAAGATCAAGTGATGAAAGAAGTTTAAGTCTTGAAGATCAAATTTAGTTAGGTTTAAGT
The DNA here is from genome assembly GCA_028565735.1 of Pinacopodium congolense. Lineage (NCBI taxonomy): Eukaryota > Viridiplantae > Streptophyta > Magnoliopsida > Malpighiales > Erythroxylaceae > Pinacopodium > Pinacopodium congolense. The sequence goes on along the minus strand of JAOXYD010000003.1, from coordinate 38,441 downwards.
GTGTCTTAAAATGTAAGTTTCCTAAACTTGATCTTAATCAATACTTAAAAAGGGCCCTTACATTTGCATGACATATTTGCATATAGTATTTGAATTGTGGGTTTAGTGATCAATTGAATTTGAATATGACATTGACATGTTAGGAATTGTTTTAGGAAGTTGACATGTTAGAATAAAGTTGCTTAATCATAAGAATATGTATGATTTGTCTTGAAACAAATTCTCTTGATAAGTTTAATTGATTTAAACTGTCTCTTGAAGCTGATTAAGTATGTTTGAATATATTTAATTCTTATTGTGATATGAATTTTGGTTTTTAAAGTGTTTGAAAATTTTTAATTTTTTTTAAATAAAAATTTTTCATAATTAAAGCAACTCTTATATGTGTGTCAATTGAAATGTTTTGATGTTTAAATAGCCTTGAATTGTGTTTTAAAACTTGCCTGAAGGGTTAATTAATGTTGGAGAAGTGATTAGAAAGGTTTAGAATTAATTCGGAGTATGTTTCATGTTTTCTAGACATATGGCAGGCTAGCAGGAGACATACGACAGTTGAAGGGCACCGTATAACCCCTATTTCCCATTGAGATATACGGCGAGCTATAGGGCGTCGTATACCTTTTCGTAACCCACTGTATTAGTCTCTGACAACATAATGGCTAGTTGCTTTATGGGTTTTCAACAGTATTTTGATGCCAAACAGCTAGTTTTTATCTCTAACGTCTCCAACCCCTTCCTAACACTATAAATAATGTTCCTAAACATTTCTTACACTTCTTGATGCTCTGAAAATCATTTTATAAGATCAAATCATCTTAAACATCAAAATTGTCCAAAGTTCCTACTCTTCTTCATTTAATTTCTTGATTCATCATTTTAACTTGTTTCTAAAGTTGCGAAATTGTTGTTCTCTATTAGGTTAAGTGATTAAGAGTTTTTTTGAATCAAGTTTTACATTTTAGGGTGTTTATTTCATTATATTAAAGCTTAGAATTTTAGACATACCAAAACTGTCTCTATTTTCAATATTCTTGCTTTAATCTTAATTCTAGCCATCTTAAATTGTTTCTAGTGTTTAATTTTATAGTTCTTAGTTTATTTAAGGTTTCAAGAGTGCATTAAAACTTTTTCTTTAATTTTTTAAGCACTTATAATGTTTATTTGAGATTCAAATTTGCAGATTGCTCAAAACTATCCAGTTTTAAGTCTATCTTAAATCTACTTAAATTTCATTCCTTAAATATGTTTTTAGTGCTACAAATTTGTTGTTTTCATTTTTCTTAAGGTCTTAAGAGTGTGTTAGAGTTTTTTTTTTTAAATTTTTAAGCTATCATATTGTTTGTTTAAGATCAAATTTTTAGGTTACTCCAAAACTATTTAGGCTTGACAGTTCTTACTTAGCTCTTGATTTAGACCATTTGTTTTGTGTGTTAAAAAAATTTTATTGTTGCAATTTGTTCTTAAGTAATATATTAAGGTTCTGGTAGGTTTATTTCACTTATTTTACTTCATTTTATTGGTTAAATTTGTGTATCTATAGGTTGGAATATTTAGACTACACTATTTTGACATATTGTGTACATCTTTCTTAAAGCTGATTTTTTTAATGCTATAATTTCATTTTTATCACTTCAATTAGATTTTTTATGATCTGTGAATGTGTAGGGAGGCTTTTCATAATTTTATTTTGCCTCTTAAATCTTTATAAATGTCTTTATTGCATAAGCTTTAGTGAAATACTATAGAAGGTGTGTTTTTGGTTACTAACTTGGGAGATTTGATTTGTGCTTGTTGTTGATTAAGTTAAGGGCTAATATTTGGCTTTAAAATAAATTTCACAGGTTGCTCTTGGCCTAGAGAAAACAAAGTTTGAATTGCATTGATCATTGAGCGTTAATTATATTGATTTATGCCATGTGTGAGCATTAGGGAAAGCATAAGGTATTAGTATTACATTAATTGCATTTAATCCCTTATCTTACTTTGGTTTTGATCAAGATTTGATAAGCTATATAAGCTTGTGTTGAGGCTCAAAGGAGCTTAGTTTAGGGGTTGTTTTGTGGAAAAAAAAAATTGTATAATTTGGTTATATTTGAAAGGGTTACTCTTCACCTATTGGAAAATAAGATTAGTGGGTTCCTCTTGACCCTTAGAATTTAAGATTGTTGTAAAGGTTCCTCTTGACCTTAGAAAAATATTGTTAGGTTAGTCTTCACCCTTGAAGTAAGAGTGTAAAGGTTCCTCTTTATCTTGGAAATAAGATTGTTGTAAGGGCTACTCTTCACCCATTTAAAGTAAGTTTGTTTTTAGTAAATTTCCAACACATAGTTGGAGAGTGGACGTAGTCTATCTTTGGGGTAGGTGAAGCTCTATAAATCTTAGTATTTTTCACTATCCCTTATCTCTTTATATTTATGTTTTTTTGTTTGTTTCATTAGTGCTTGAATTTGATCAATATTTACTTAAACATTATCATTTCATATAGGTTGAATTTTAGTTTAAAAAATCGTTTAGTTAAAAATTGGCCTAAGGTGTTTAATTAGTTTAATTTGAAAAGAAATTTTTTAAACACCCAATTCACCCCTCTCTTGAGTGCCATAGGTCTTACAATGAACCAAAGGATGCGAAACCTAAATTTTGATAATGACAAAATAATATTACTACTAATAATTTTATTTTGTTTAATGTTTTGAAAAGTTAGGTTTGAAGAAAAAGTGTTTAAGAGATGCAATTTAAATCTTTGGATCTTAAATGGGAGTCATGAAAATAAAAGTAAAAAGACCTAATGTTAAGACCAAGATAATGTTTCCATATATTTTATATCTTGTAATTTTAATTGTAATCTTATCTTGGTCTTTTTAAGGAGTTTAATGGGCTCAAATCATGCATAATGTATTCATGTTACTTATGTATATAGGATATATAATTAAGAGAGATTGTGTGGGGAAAGTTTTTAAATAATCCTTTTAATGCATCAAAGGCTGTAAGGGATCTATTTTAATATGTATATGTATGTGTGTGTGTGTGTGTGTGTGTATGTATGTGTGTTTGTGTGTAGGTGTATATGTTAAGGTTTATGGAAGCTAAGTGCTTGAAAATATTGAGAAATATTTTAGGGTAATTTAGATATGTTAAGGTGTTTTAGAAAGTGTTAAAAACCAGTATAAGGAAATATTGGTCAATAAGTGTGTGATTGGTAGACCAATGTGCTATTTTTACAGAGACATATTGACTAGTGGGTTAAACTAGTTGATCAATGTATTTTGACCAGTCGATCAGTAGTGCAAAGAATAAGATTCCAATGACTTGTTTCTGTTAATGGCTAAGCTAACTACTATCTTAACTTGTTTTACGCTACACTGCAAGTGAATAGGTCATAAAATTTTAGTGTAATGGATATAATCTCACAAGGATTAGGTTTAGTCCCCTAAAATTTTGAGTTATATTTTGTTTAAGGCACAAAATTAAATAGCAAGAACTGAAAATAAACTAAAGGAAAAAAACTTAAAAATTAAAGAACAAAGTGCAGGAACTTGTGAATTCAATATTAAAAGTAGGAATCACTTATATCCCTACTTTGTTTCTCTCTTATATTATTAATTCTATAATATTTGACTCAAGATTTCCTAAAGTTTTAGTCACCCTATCTCAAGGTGTAACTAAATTTTGCTATTTAAATAAGTTAGGAAATGATTTACAATCTCATAATTTATCAAACCCTTCCTAAGTACCTAAATAGTTATAAAGTAATCCTATCGGTAATTAATCAACTAGATAAGATCTCTCTTCTACTACTTGAAAACCTAATATACCAGATTTTAAGCACTTCTATAGGTGATTTTAAGCAAATAGCCAAGATCTCTCTTTAACTACTTGAAAAAACTTGAATATTTATAATTCTATTGGGAACCAACTCTCATTGCACTACCCAACTCAAATTCTCAAACTCACCCTCTCAGTCTATTGTATGTTATAAGCATAATAAATATCACAAAGCATCATATCATTGAATCAAAAAGCAAGAGTTTTACAAATAGTTCAAGATAACTCCTACAACGTGTTTAGCTACTCATAACAAAAATAAATCCATTAACAATCATGTTTCCCATACAAACAAGTAGTAAAGAGGGTGAAGAATAAACTAGATAAAGCATTAAAGCTCTTCTCTTCACTTCTAGAATGTTGGAAAATTTGGGTGTTGATGTGTCTTGGTGATTTCCAAAATTAATTGAGTTGCCTCCTTTGGGTAGTCACCAAAAACCTCTTCCTTGCCTCTTTTTGGATGTTAACTAATGAATGTTAGAGGTTCTTAGGGTTTAGAGCTTATATATATGTCAAAAATAAGGTCTCAATACTTAAAATTCCATGTTTGACTCATCCATAGGTCAGCTATGTTGTCACCCTCGTGCTCAAGCACGATTGCAATAGAAACTCCTCTCCAAATGCATTGCATTTTTCTAGCTTTTGATACTCTACAGTCTTTTGGCCATAACTTCTTCTCCGGATCTTTGATTGACCTGAAATTTTGACTAAATCCTCCTCACATATATCTATTACTTCCCTCCAAATTTATGCCCATTTTTGTTCTACAAGTATACCTACTGCCTCATCCAAGTCAGCTGTACCATATTTGATACTTAATTTTTACTACCTTCTAGCCCTCTGCGTCCTCTACTCTTTTGGCCATAACTCCTTTTTCAGAAGTTCGATTGACTTGAAATTTGAACTAAAAGCTCCTAACATTGATCCTGCTCCTCTCCAAGTTTTATAACTATCTGAGTTCTACAAGTCTGCCTAACGGGTCATCAGAATTACTTGCAACACATCCATAACTGAAATTCTGACACCTACAAAATGAACTAACGAAGTGCATCAACTATTCCCCCAAAAAAGCTCAAAAGTCAAAATAAAACACTAAATAAGATAAAGAAATAATTAAGCACTTCAAAGATTATGAAAAGATGTAAAAGATGAAAAAGATCAAATAAACTAAAGGTAAAACACACAAAAAACACTTAAAACATTCGAAAACAACCTAGAAACGTAATCTAAAACCATACTTATCAACTACCTCCTCAACATTGGTATAATTGCCTTGGACATTCGTTAGTTTAAACACTTCAGCATCTTGCTACATCTAAATTGATTTCGTGTTCTATTTCTACAAACTCATCTGTTCATTGTAATTCTTGTTCTTACAGTAAAAGTCATCAGTTGCCTTTTGTAACTTCAAGTCTCCAAAGTAGTAGACCTCTCAATTTAATATTTACAGATATTTGGGGACCTACATCGTCCTATTCCATTGATGGTTATAGATTTTATGTTATTTTTTTGACCATTTTTCTTGTTACATGTTGCTATTTCTACTTAAACAAAAATTGGATGTTGCTGAAGTTTTTAATCAATTCAAAAGGGTGGTTGAAAAACAATTTTAGTCATCAATCAAAACCATTTTTTTGATATGGGGGTGAATTTGAAGCGTTGAAACCATTCTTTCAAGTTTCTCAAATCTCCTACTGACAAATTCCACCTACACTTCATAACATAATAGTCTTGCTAAAAGAAGACATCGACATATAGTAGAAACCAGACTTACTCTTCTTTACCAAGTTTCACTTCCTGTTTTTTATTGGACTTATTCTTTCAAAACTGTTGTCTATTTAATTAATCGTCTCCCCTTTTCAGTTTTGCAACTTCAATCTCCTCTTGAAAACCTTTTTAATCTTAAACCAAATTACAATTGACTTCACATCTTTGGCTGCTTATATTACCCATGGCTAAGTCCATACACATCTTTTAAACTTGATCAATGTTCCAAACCATGTCTATTTCTCGGCTACTATCTCCATTAAAGTGCTTACATGTGTCTAGACCTTGACTCCAAGAAATTGTTTAAGTCCTGTCATGTCCACTTTATTTAACATATATTTCCTGCCAACACCATACCAGTCTCTTCTCTTCTAGTGTCATCTCCTACTCCCTCTCTTAATCATTTTACTCCATTGCATTTCTCTATTCCCTTACCTCCCTCTCCTCCCATCACCACTGGTGCTACACAATCAACTCCCATGAATTCTGATAACTATGTTTCTAATTACTCTTATCTGCAGGTCTCGTCACAATTAAACATGCCTGAAAGGAACTTATCTGCTAACCATTCTCATATTGTTCAATCTTCATCAATGCCTCCTAATCCTCTACCACATCAGCAGCATCCTATGGCTACACAGTCCCAGAATAACATTTATAAGCCCAACAAGCTTTACATTGTCACTAAACATCTTGCTACTGAATTTCTTGAGCCATCATCTATGCCTGCTGCGTTGAAGGATTCACGATGAAGTCATGGTATAAATGAAGAGTTTATGGCTCTTCTGCATAATGGTACATGGGACTTGGTTACACCTCACCCAACTCAGAATGTGATTGGATGCAAGTGGATTTTTCATGTCAAAAGAAACTTTGATGGTAGTATCTCCAAGTTCAAGGCAAGAATGGTTTCCAAAAGGTTCAATCAACGACATGGCATTGATTTCCATAAGAATTTCAGTATTGTTGTCAAGCCGATGACCATTTGCACTGTTTTGTGTATTTCAGTTTAGCATTGTTAGCCCCTCTTGTAGTTTGATGTTAATAATGCCTTCTTACAAGGGCATCTCTCAGAGGAAGTTTACATGCGTTAGCCTCCTAGTTTCATCAACAAATCTCAACCTACTTATGTTTGCAAATTAAGGGAAGAAATTTATGGTTTTGCACCAAGCATCGAGAGCTTGGTATCTTTCCTTGAGCTCCTTTCTTCTCTCTTTTGGTTTTTTTCATTCTAAGGCTGATTCCTCACTGTTCATTTACAAGCAACATAATGCTATTACAAATTTTTTGGTGTATGTTGATGACTTGATTTTGACAGGCAACAATTAAGCCTTCCTCTCTCAATTCAATGCTGCTTTATCCACCAGATTCTCTCTAAAGGAGCTTGGCTCATTGAGCTACTTTCTTGGAGTTGAGGTGATTCCTACAAAATCTGGGATCTTTCTCTCGTAACATAAGTATATCAGAGAATTACTTGAGAAAACAGATATGTTTGGTGCCAAGGCCACCGTTACACCAATGTCTACCTCCTATGTTTTATGTCTCCAAGATGGCTCTACTTCAACTGATGATTCTAAGTATAAGAGTGATGATGGAGCTCTCCAATATCTGTCATTTACTAGACCTGATATTGCTTTCACGGTGAACAAACTTTCTCAATTTATACACCAACTATCTGAGTTACATTGGCGTGTTATCAAAAAATTAATTCGCTATCTCAAACACAACTTGTCTTATGGGATTCATCTTCATTACAGTTTCAACTTCTCCATCATTGCTTATTCTGATGCCGACTAGGGGGTGACAAAGATGACTATAGATTCACCTTTGCATATTTACTATTCCTCGATAACAATCTAGTCTCCTGGTCATTTAAGAAACAAAGAACTATTGCTTGTTCTTCAATAGAGGCCGAATATCGTGCCATTGCTTCCATTGCATTTGAACTAGCTTGGATTCGCTCCCTTCTGACTGAGCTTGGCATTCACAGTTTCTCGTCTCCTATTGTTTTGTGTGATAATGTTAGTGCTGTTTATGTCTATGCCAACCCTGTCTTCCACTCCAGAATCAAACACATTGTTCTAGATTTCCACTTTGTTCGTGAACCTATATCCTGAAATCATTTTCAAGTTCACTACATCAACACGCACAATCAATTGGCTTATCTTCTCACAAAGCCTCTATCCAGAACGCTTCCTCTATCTTAACTCCAAGATTGGTCTCTTTTATGGATCACCCATCTTGCAGGATTGTGTTAAGGGAAATCTAGACTCCACCTCAATTCCAAATTTTGTTCTTGAAAATCAGTATTGGATAGACTCTTTTCATCTTGTATTTCAAATTCAAACACTCACGTGATTATAGGAATTGATAATGTACATCCGTATATATGTACATCCAGCACTAGCTTAACATAATGTAGAAATCTTCTATCTAAAAGTTCATTCGTTTATTGTTTTTCTATAATAATTAGGTGTGCTACTGCTAATATTTACTGCAGTTCAATTTATGAACATCAAAGTGACATTAGATAGAAGTAGATCGTCACAATTCCTGTATTGCCAAACCATTTAAGCTATTAATGAGAATGGAGAAACAGTCATTATAGCGCTACACTTTAATAACTTTGTCTTTCTAACACAGCTGCAAGATGATTTATGCTCTTTTTCCTTTCCATTATATAAAAAACTGAACTATGACACCGACTTAGAGATTTTGCACTACAAGAACAGTCCTAATTAAGGGAACAGTATGCAACAGCAATGTTTCTGCTTGTAAGAGAAACTCTAACGACGAAAACGTGGAATGGACCAACTCTGTTCATCGTTGGGTGCCAGCTTCATCACACAATATCCAGCATTGGAACAAGAAGTCAGTCGATTGCCACTCTTTTTTCTCTCAAAAGTAAGTCTTCTCTGATTAGTTTCATGGCTTTCAGATCTTCTCCTACGATTTTGACTTTCATTCAAGATGCAACTGTTGAGTGTTGCTTTGGCGTCTCTTTTTGCAATAATATTGACTGGCACAGGCATGGCATCTAAACCCATCAGCTTAGCGATCACTCCGGGCTTGCACCAAACCACGGTATCCCCTGGCAGTAAAGTTGGTGGTGGAAAGTAACAACCTTTGTTAGGATGACCAAAAGTTTCTCTAAGTAGACGTCTTGATGGGTCACTGCAACAAACGGATTTCCTCCTGGAAGCTGCATAATAGTCCTGATTCTGCTGCAGGTTTCTGAAAGATGAACGGTACTGGGAGTCCTTACCATCAAGAGAAAAGCGAGGAGGGTATTGATTTAAGGCGTTTCTTGCTGATCTTAAGATATCAGAACTGTTAACACATGACATTCTTGTGGGGAAACCAACAGGAACAGAGTCGTTGTCGTAGTAGCAGTTGTGGTGGTGGCGGCGGCAGCGGACATTATTAAGCTTATTGAGCTTAGCAGCGTTTCTTTCATTAGTTATCGCCTCTTCCATCTCTAACTGTAGTATCATGTCTTCCAGTGTTGGGGATGTTGAGTTCCGATTATCATCAGCAGCGGCATCAAGTGATGGTGGGGTGGGTTCTTGAAGATAATGATGATGATCAAGAAAGCGCTGCTGATTAAGGGTGGAGGTTGAGGAGTGATCGTTGCAAAAGTTTCGGAAGCCTTTTCTCATCTTGGCTCCTAAGGAGTTCTTAAGAAAGTGAAAGGAAAGGTCCTTCATGCTTGCAAGGATAAATCATATGGATTGGAACAGCAACAATGTTGAGAGACTAACAGCGAATACATTCAAAAGAGGAACTTTGAGGAAAACAACAACATTTACTAAGTACGTGAACAAGAGGGAGCGGTGTGAGCTTTAATTAGCGTTGTCAGATTCAATAATAGTTAATACACAAAATGAGGAGTCACAAGATGTAGATGATGAGGCATTCACAAGCTTCCTCCCATTTCCTTACCTGAAAGCACCCTCCTCCCCTCCCCTCTCGAGATTTGAAGTTGAAATAAAGGAGCCATGGACCAAACTTTTAGGTCTGTCAGTTTTAGTTGAAATACCTAAAATTGAAAAACTGAAAATTGTGGTAGTAATTGAGAATTTGACTATGGATATATACAAATGAAAAAATTTTTAAAAAGAAAAAAATAAACCTTGAATATCAATCATCATCACATCACATCACAGGGTAAAAGAGAAAGGTGTTAGCTTTGGGCCAACTCACCGTTCTGTAGTAATCTTTTGGCTGAATCGAAAACAAATACGGATCGAGTCGCTCTGTAATCAGATCCCGTCCTCATGTTTGCTATACATTACACTAATTAAATCTAAATTTTAGGATACTCCAAACTGAGAACAACAATATTCTTCTCAGTTTCTGGTTAGTCCCCCACTTCTCTCCATCTCTCTTTTGGTTAGGATTCTAATATTGCTGTTTGCATTTTTTCCTCATTATGAAGACGAATCCAATCATAACTGAGATTGGTTTAGCTTTCTTCTATATTATGCAATTTTGTTGTTTTTTTTTCTTCTTGTGCCTTTAAAGATTATGAATTTTTCGAATATTGTTGTTTTTCTTCTGCGATCATTCAGTTTCATATAAACTAAAAAGGGCTTTCTTTTTTGTAGGCGTAGCCAAAGAAAGGAGAGTAGAATATCGAAGAGATGGAGGGTGTTGTTGTTGTTGGGATATGGAAATGGTTTTTGTTTGTTTTGGCAAACCTTCCATTCCTTCTAGCCTTCCAATCCACAGTGCCAGCTTTCCTCTGGTCTCCTCATCTCCTCCACAATCAGTACGCAAACCGCACTCACCCACCCCTATTATTAATCTTACTTCCTTTTATCTGCAACTTTGCTTTTCTTTTCTTATTTCTATGTTATCTATCACGTTCAACAGGGAGCACCCTTATTGTGCTAGAACCAAGACCTTTGTTTAGTTTGAGTCTACCATAAGAGGGAAGAACGTTGCAGAGAAACATAATCTAATCTCAATGTCACATACAACTGATGAGGATGCAGCTTTAGCTTCAATATTACCACTACTTACTTGAATTGGCGATGCTGCTTATGACTTCAAGAGGAGGAAATTGATCAATGTTTATCACATTTTACCCCAGTTCAAGTCACTGTCCACTGATAAAGTGTAGACTAGGGAATGATGGAGACCTTATTCTCCTGAAAAGTTAACAAGTTTACATGGATTTAGTAATTGCATTGCTTGATATACTGGATGACTGATATTTGGTCAAAAAGTATGAAGGACTTGATTTACTCAATATTGGCCTATTTATAATACTTAACCTCACATTCGACATGATAATCTATTTTTCAAAGAGATCCTTTTAGATGGTTTCCAGCAGTGGTCCTTCATGCAAAAGTGCTTGATGTTTCTATCTTGTTGCCTCACCTATTGTCTCTTACATTGCTACCCTCTGTATGGGTTGTCTTAATGTTTTCTTGTACATGTCTTGTTGTCACACTGTTGATTGAGAACAATTCGTCAAGTCTGAATTACTTGCATTCACTTTCTTGTGTATACATCTTGCTTTTAATATTTTCTTTTTTTTTTAAAGTATGCATTTAGAGTTAATGTTTTATTCTTTACTGCTGCAATGTCCTGCAGATTGCCAAATAATAGGTTGAATGGAGCTGTGAATTATCAGACAATTTCTTCAAAAGATCTTTTCAAGACTGTTCTATCTGAAGGGGGCTGGTCAAACTTGCTGGTTCTAAGAGTTCTTTTTTCCATCATTTCTTAAAAACATGTTTGCCTAAAAAATGTTTGCCTTCCTTTATCTTTTCATATTCTATTTTCTTTTAGGCTATTATTTGTTTATTTCCTCTTTATTCTTCTCATTGTGCAGTGCTTAGAGGAAAATCTTCAGCCACCTTTGGATCTGGCTCTTGTTTTTGTTGGCAGAGAGGTAACAACTTCAGAGCTGAATCTCTTTCCTTTCTTCCGCACTCTCTTCTGTGGATGGGCTTAGCATGCAATTACTGGCATTTGGCAGCAATATTATAGGTTATTAAATAGCATTGTTGGCATACTTAACTATAATGTTATGACACGTAATCTGCTAATGATGCCGAGAATCAGGGCATGGTGTTTTCATTTTATGTTATTTTCCAATGATAACTACAATTTTCTGCTTATATCAGCATAGATGACTCGGTATTATTTTCTGGCCCCTTTTCTTTGGATCTCAACTTTTTTATTTGTGGTTTAGAAATATAATAAGAAATAGAACATGGTGCAATCATTTTTCTTTTTCTTTATTCATTTATTGATTACATGCCCTTTCTTATTTGTAGCTGCTATCATCAGACATTTCGGCAAACAAAAATTCAAATCCACCTCTTATTAACTTGCTAAAGGTAACTGGAGCAGCAGCTTTGGATAGGTTGTCTTTTGCTGGGCTTTGACACTAGTGTTCAAACAGGAATAGCCACCTAATTTGTGTTCTTATAGATAGTTTTGTGCTCTGTTTAGGTCTCCTTTAGACAATCCAATTTCTCTATAGCATTTCCATATGTTGCTGCATCAGATGACGAGAGGATGGAAAATTCATTGTTTTTAGGTTTTGCTGAAACTTGTGGACAAGGTTTGGGCATTGGTAATATTGCTTTCTCACAGTCATGTTCTGTGGAGGGTGATAACTTTCATAAACTTGCTATGCTTGACATTTTTTTTTATATCAAATTTCACATAAACTTTTAACTATAAAACGAAACAGGAATATCTGGCTTCTAGGAGGGAAAAAGTGTCAAATGGATCAGCTGATCTCATTGTCATCTGCCTTGGAGGATCGGATTCTCAGAAAGGGTTTGACCACATACATAGTGAAAGTGTGTTAAAGTTGTTTATTTTTAGTGTATACAAAATGTTTTGAACTTTTGTGGCCTCTTTTTCCAAGAGACTGATGCATAGATTACTTGAACTAAGTGTGCAGGTGAAATTTTTTCTGAGCTGATCACATATGTGGAAATGCTCCATACAAAATATTCAGTGTTCTACATATCAGATCCTTTGCGATCAATGCGTAATCCTTCTCGAGAATTGGAAAGGTTTCTTGCAGAAGATTCTAGAGGAAATGGATTGCTCAATTCCAGTGTGTGTGATGAAGTTTGTCGGATCAAATCATCACTGCTCGAAGAAGTTTTAGTTGTGAGTACTGATTCAACCTTCCTGTTGGGTCTTGTTTTCTGTTTTTTGACATTCTTGTCCAACTAGTTGACTTTTTTTTTTTTCAATTATTATTCATCTGCGAGGTAATCTTCATGGAAGATGGTCCTAGGTTAATGACTTCTACATGTATTTTTATATATCAACTGTGGAAGAGAAAATTAAAGATCTAACGAGCAAGAAACATGTTGCACATAAAGAAGTAAACCCAATTTAGCCAAGCAACCTTATAACTTCCAGTGTTATTCACCTACACTGTTAGATTGTAGGATGTTATGGAGCCGGATTTTAATAACCTAGTCTTGGTGATGATAACTAAGCAAAATCTTTGTCATTTTTTGGACCAGATACATCAGTCTCCATCACCTGCTTTGTTTCTTTGATTACTCGCAATATTCTTCTGGAGTCTAAGAAAGTAATTAATGAAGTTTGGTTGAAGGCATTAGCCTTCTAGTTAATTTCCTGAAAGTGTTTACAAGAGAGCTGTTGCTGAGAGATAAGCTTCAGTTGGTTGGTGCAGAATATCTTGATAAGACATCCTATTTGTTAGTCAGACGGAGTACATTTTGGGTGAAAACATGGTGAAACTTCTTTTTAATATGAACTAGTGAAAGGGGGTTCTTTCTAAAAAGATTCTTACCCAAGACATTATCTCTGACTACACAAGTAACTTAATATCTAGGATGCATCTCTTCATGTCGTCTGCCTCTTTCATGTTAAATAAGCAATGTTAATCTGCGCTCATAGAATTTTGATATCAAACTTACTTTTGCTGCTCCAAGGGATCGTTTTGCTTATCATTTTAATATCAGGACTTTGCTGTATGATGGGCATCGACACTCCAACAAGATTTGAGGCACCCCATGATTCCTAATGCAAGTGATTAGTTGTTTGTTATATAATTGCAGTGGCATATGTATAACCTTGTCTATTGACTCGCCGAAGACATTTATGCTAATGGTTAACAATGGAGTATAATATTGGTTTCTTTCAGCATTATGTAACGTATGCACAAACTCATTCTATCGTTTATTATTAAGGAATCTGTTTTTGACAAGGCGATTGCTAAACTTTTCTGATCATTTTCCAAGTTGTAAGAGATGGATTCATTAACCCTCCACCAGATAAGACTTGCATTGAAATAGGTAGTTATGGATTAAACATGTAATTCGTTATTCTCTCTTTCACTGTTGAGGTGAGATTGGCGTGGTCAAGATTTTCAAGTATGTACGTAAACTGTTATTATTCATACTTGATATTGAAAGGTTATATATGTATACACATGATTTTCGAGCTTATGTACCTCATTTCACTATTGAGGTGAGATTGGTGTGGTCAAGATTTTCGAGTTTACCTAAACTGTTATTATTCATACTTGATATTGAAAGGATATATACGTATACACATAAATATAGAAGGATGAAAAAAACTACAAAAATAAAATTCTCTAGCCCGACCTTTCATTCCTTTTGAGTTTTTCTTTAACTTTAAATATATAAACTGGAGAGGTTGATTTGATTCATGAAACCTGCTTTGAGTCTGGGAAAACTAACAGGGACAAATTTATCTTCTGACCACAAGCTGAAACCGCATCGTATGTCAGCTAGAGGACTTAAGAGGGAGCATCATCGAACCTATGGTGGCAGCATCCTCATCAATGTTACGCAACAGAATCCGGAGAAGAGACACCTGCAATTGGTGTTGAGGTGATCAATCTCCAAAACAAAAGAGAACTTAAGGACTTCCATCAATCAAAAAGTTGGCATCGATCTCAAAAAGAAGACCAGAACCACATAGGAGGAGTTGATTCCATAAAAATCTCAAATGTCTTCATCTACAAAAAGGTAACCCAGCAATGTTGGTAATACTAATAACTATGTGAAGAAGCAAGTTTTAACTATTCCCGTCCCTGAGAAGAAAAGCAATTGTCCTGGACAGACAAGCAGATAAATTTTGTAGTAATGAAGAGCATGATGATGAGATCACAATGCAAAAGGCGAAAAGGACCAACTTAGTTACAAAGATGCGATCTTTTACCTGTAAATGTTCCCTGTCTATTTCTGCAGTCAGAGGAAACTTCGATTGCTTTCAGTTACGTCGACTCCATGAGAGATATGGGTGTGGCAAGTTTGTCTACCATATTGCTCTAATTGTGAGTAGCAGAATCTTTCGCAGTCAGTGAAAGCCATCAAGAGCTAGTGGAAGTTGCTCTGGACATAGGAATATTACGGTCATTGTCTCCTAAATTTCGCTAGATTCAAGTAACCTACCATACTCCTTTTGCAAATGTCGATCCAACCTTAGATGCCAGTTTAACTTGCATAGAACTTCAGATATTTCTTTGAACTGAAAGTTTGATGTCTCTCCTGCAATAAACTCATGGACCCTGTTATGCACTTCAATAAAGCTTATTCCAGCCATCTTTTTAATTCCTTTGTCCTTCATCACCTCCCTTATAATCCTAGATTCATTCCACATACCAAGAGAAGCGTATATATTACACAAAAGAGCATAATTTCCACTGTTATGAGGCTCCAACTTTGCTAGATGGCACAGTGCAAGATATCCAAGCTCAGCATCACCATGAAGATTAGCTGCAGCAAGAAGAGACCCCCATATAGCTGCATTTGTCTCAAATGGCATCTGACCAAGTAGTTCATGAGCCTCTTGCGGGTATCCAGCACGCCCTAGCAAATCTACCATGCAACCGTAATGCTCAATCCTGGGTTCAATGGCATATTTAGTTCTCATGCTGGCAAAATACCCCCGACCCATCCGCACTAATCCTGAATGGCTACAAGCAGAAAGGATAGCAACAAAAGTGACCCAATTTGGTTTAACTCCAGCCTTCTCCATGCAGGAGAACATATCAATGGCTTCTTTTCCAAGGCCGTGCAAGGCTAGTCCTGCAATCATCGTTGTCCACGTTATGATAGTTTTAAGCTCCATATTCTTGAACAATTGTAATGCCTTGGTAATATTGCCCGACTTGGCATACATGTCTATCAGTGCATTGTTGAGGGGAACAATCCTCTGTAATCCATGCGTGTCAATGTAGTTATGAATCCACTCCCCCAACTCTAGTGCACCCAGTTGGGCACAAGCAGAAAGTGCAGCCAACATTGCAATTTCATCGGGTTCCACATTATCAAGTTGCATTCTTCGAAAGATGGCGATTGCACCATGTGGTCGATTCATCTGAGCGTACCCAGCAATCACGGACGTCCAAGAAATCACATTCCTCCGAGGCATATGTTCGAATAAATCTCGGGCACACTCCATGTCACCAATTCTTACATAACTAGCAATCATTGCATTCCATAGGGCCACATCTCCTGCTGAGCTCACTTCATCAAACAGATGCCGCGCGCCAGAAATAAAACCACGGCCACAGGAGGAGTACATCTGAATAAGGGCTGTAACAACGTGAAGCTCAGAGGAGTCTTATGATGACAATAGAGGGGATGCTGCTAATTTGGATGATGGTGACTTATTGGACAGATTTCATAATAATAG
>JAOXYD010000003.1:2101-22075 GCA_028565735.1 Pinacopodium congolense | reverse complement strand
GAATAGCCAAAAACAGAGCTCCACTCTCATATATATAAACGATCAGTACAACAGGAGCAATCCAAATAAAATATATAGTCCTTCGATCTGAACTGTAAAATAAAGGCAACAATCAACAAAAAGGGAAACCTATACTACTGAACTAAACAACACAACAAAAGAACAAAACATCCGAAGCAACAAAATGAAAAACAAATAAGCTAAACTGCGGGGTCGTCGCCATCCCTAGACCGATGAGACTCCTTGAAGCGTGTATAAATATCATCAACTCGATGCTCAAGACGATCAAGTCAACTAGTGACATCGGAGCGAAACTCAGAAAGCTTAGAAAAGATCCGATCCTCTAAAAAGATCAGATACTGCATCTTTGCAATCTAAGGGTCGTCCAAAGCTGGTTGAGGTGGAGGAGCTGAGGTAGCGGTAGGCGAAGGACGGCGAGGTGGAATAACACTGGGTATAGCCTTTGAAGAAGCTTCACCCATAGCCTCAGGAATGTCTGGCTGCCCTGGGTCTTCACGCTGACGCTCGCCCTCTCGTAATTAACGCCAGATGCCTCCCCAATATACAAAATGCCACAACTTCAGGACACTGGCATTTATGATGTTCCTATTTGTGAAGTCCTCGAAATCAACACCATCTAAAGGAACACCAGAATCCCGAAACACTTAAGTAAGAAGACAAGGAAAGCAAAAATTCTTGCTTGCCTTCTTTATCTTCATTACATCCCTCATACCCTAAATTACAAAACCAGCAAGGGGTATCCCAAAAATGATTCCCAAACCATGCATCATCCTATACAGAAGGTATATATCCATATACCACATCTCATTGAGCCCACTGGCTTGAGGAGCAACATTGTTGCTAATCAACCCCACAATAATCCTCTCCTTAGGACCTAAAGCAGCAGTTATGTATCCTCTATCATTCCTAGTCAGTCTTAGGGTCTCTCTAGCAGTAAACATTGAAAATTGAGGATCCGAAGGATACATATCCCCACGCATGGGATCCTTCTGTCTAACAAAAACACTACCCTCGTTTGGTACTCCTAATAAAGCAGAAAGGGACGCTTGAGTAAGATGAATGAGAATACCTCTAACTGAAGACCGTATCTCGATAGAGTCGGTCTCGGCCCTGTCCTCGATATTGGCATAGAATTCCCGAACTAAGTCGGGGCAGAATGGTACAGCCAATGTCACTATTGTCTCCCATCCAAATGCTCGGAAAGCTCCAGATATGTCAAAAATGGCCTCGAACTCGAGATGAATAGGCCGCTCCACTATAAATTCGTTGCCCCTATATGCTTCAAACTAATTGAAATTGTCCTGACTTGTGAAGCGAACTGGGTCAAAAGCTAGCCTTTATCTCCTAGGTACTATCTAAACAAATCTGTATAAAAAAATAGGCACAAAAATGTCGGAAATCAAATTAGAAGTTAAGAACATTTTTCGACCAAAATGGCCGGAATATTCCCTTTTTGACCAGAATATGCTCGATTTTCCGACGACAATAGATTTGAATAAAATTGGTATCAATTGAAAGCTCTTGAAATTCCCAACACAATGATACCAAATTCTAAACAAATAAAGCCCTAAACTAGGAGAAAATTGAAAAAGAATACCTTTGAGGAGAGTGGAGTTGCCTCCCAGTGTGGATGGCTGATATACGAATAACGGCCTTTAAAGCAGAAGGAAAAGAGTAGGTGTCGGGTCGGAAGCCAAGAACTTGAATGTAGTTGTAAAGGAAGATGGCTGCTTTTGCAGTTGTTTGAGACGAAGAGAGAGCCTTGATCATGAGGTTGATGAAATAGGGACTACTGGTTCGAGGCACGGTTGTGGCGAGCACTGAATGGGCGTAGTGAGAGAAGCCAAGAGAAGAGCAGGCGTGTATAAAATGGCCAAGGAGGAGATTGTCTATGAGAAGGCCTCTGGCAAGCATGAAACCGTGTGCTTGTTGTATGTGTTGGACATTGGAGCAATGGCTTAGCAAGTAAACGAGCTTCTCTGGAGAAACAGAAGCTGCTGCGTAACATATGTCACGGATTCCTACTTTATTTTTGGTTTTGACCGCCGACATCGTGGAACAGGACAGCAACCTTGTCATCTCCAGAAGAAGCATTTAAGTTGACGAGATGCTCTTCTTACTCCTTTCTGTGCGCGAACATTAATACAACGGCGTGATTGTAGATATGTCAAGTGGGTTTCAGTTGCTTTCTCCGTTACTTTTGGGCAAGAGTTTTTCTTTCAGTTGGGGAAAAAAAATAGAGAAGTATTATATAAAAAAAATAGATTGTTTAACAAATAAAAAGAAGTGGTCATGAAGATTGGGACTAAGTCAATACTCATCATGCCCATTGTACTTTCTCTCAAGCCCCAAATCCAACATCAAATTCCGAACTAGTTTGTTTACTGTACTAGTTGACTTAATATAAATAAGATTGAATTCCCCATTCAATTCCTGACATAACAGCTCTGCGCGCTTCCACTCCTTAATTGGGTTTTGTTAACGCAACTGTGTTCTTCAAGTTTAAGTTTTCTTTAAGTCAATCGGGATGGATTGAGTGGCAAAGTAGTATAATTTTTATTGTTGTGAAGAAAGACGTTTATTTTTGTATTTAAAATTTGATGAAATGGAAGGGAATTCTGGAGGAGGAGGAGGAGGAGGAGGAGGAGGAGGAAATGACGTTGAGCTGATGTGCAAGACACTGCAAGTGGAGCATAAACTCTTCTACTTTGATCTCAAAGAGAACCCTCGTGGGCGTTATCTGAAGATCTCTGAGAAAACTTCTGCCACCAGGTCCACCATCATTGTTCCCTTCTCCGGCATTTCTTGGTTCTTGGATCTCTTCAATTACTATGTCAATTCCGATGATCAAGACCTCCTCAGCAAGGAATTGCAACTCGACACCAAGGCAATTTCTTGTTTCCCTACTCCCAACTCATCATATCACTTGGTTTTGTGCACTAATTCCTTTTTTTTTTTAATATAATTTATTTATCATTTGTTCTTTTTCCTTTTGCAATGCACAGGTTTTCTACTTCGATATTGGTGAAAACAGAAGGGGCCGCTTCTTGAAGGTTTACTGATCAAATCCTCTCACTTCAATTTTTTCTAGTTACATTGACTTTTGCCCAAAAGTTTTGGTCTCTTATGTTACAGTCCTACCAATCTTTTGCTTTCAGCAGCATCTAGTATTGAATAGAACACTGCATTAAGTTTTTGGCCGTTTGCACTAATATATTCAGAATTTCTTTTAGTTTTCCGTCCTTTCCATTTTGTCAATCAAAAACTTCAATTGATGTACCACGTCTTGAATATTTCCCCTTTTAATTAGTCCTTTGTGCATCTTTATGGATAGAACTCAAGCTCCATTATACTGCCAATTCCTTGTATTAGAATTTATAATGCAGATGAAGTAGAAACATATGGGGGAATTCCTCAGAAAGAAGCACCTATGTTATATCTGCTGCCTTATCGTAATATCTTCTCTTAAGGATAAATTTCTCATGTGCTTGTTCAAAGCCTTGGCCAATGGCTATTTAATAGTGGCAAGAACTGAACCTGTAGGCCTTTAGGATATAGTTGAGGTAGTCTAGAAGCCTGAAATAACATTAATGCATTTACATCTCCTATTGGAGTGGGGTGGTGGATTTGATGCAGAAGCATGCAAATGGAACCTCTTATTGTTGCTAGCTTTAGAGTTTCAGGAAAAGAATGGTGAATATCCATGGTTAGTTGCTTAGCAGTACCTTCTACAATGACTTTTGTTTTCTATTTGAGCTTCCGCTGAAGTGATTTTAGAGTGATCCTTTCATCAAATATCAGTACTTGGGGTGTTGGTTTCAATAAATAGATAGGATGATGGGCTGCTGGCCTTGGATGTAAATGGACTAAGTTGATAGTTATCAGGCTACTTGAGAGAGGCTGACATAGAAGCCTTCTCATCAGGAACTTATTAATAGCCTCTGGCAGAAATCTAATAAGAAGTGTAGTGGTCATTTGCCAAGGTTAGGCTTTCTTACTAAAAGGCAAATACCTTTTAGCTCATATTGTTTCGACAGTTGACTCCCACACCTTTGTACTAGACTGTTGATGAGATAATCAGGCCCTCTTATCAGGAGGATATTCCTCGTCAATCTTCTCATGTCAAAGAACTTTTCGTTGGAGAAAGGATACTGGAAGGCACAGTGTGCGCCCATATCATATCTTATCAGTTGCAGTTATTTTGTTTGTGTAGGTATCTGAAGCTTCTATCAGTAGAAACCGCAGCACTATCATCATTCCTGCAGGCACTTCCCAAGATGAAGGATGGGCAGCATTCAGGAGCGTTTTAGCAGACATTAATGATGCATCAAGACTTCTTATGCATCCCAATCAGGTTTCTTAAAGTTGCATGCAGTTCTCCCTTCTTCCTCGGGGAAAAGGCTTCTATATTTTTCTGTGATTAAATTAAGAGTCTCACTTTCACTTTGCTATCCACTTGCTTTCTTGCTGACTGAAGCAGAGTAGTCCTGAGCACTCTGAGCGCTTGGTTGGTCTTTCTGATGATGTTGGGGCTGGCTTCATAACTGGACATGGTAGCCAACCTAGTTCAGCTTCCGAATTGAAGGTGGACAGGTCTGTTGAGCCGCCAGCACAGGAAGAATTTGGTAGCATGGGGGTCTCAAAAGTAATCAGAGCTGATCAGAAGAGATTCTTCTTTGATCTTGGTAGTAACAATAGAGGTCATTTCCTGAGGATTTCTGAGGTGTGTTTTAGGTTGTCTCTTGATCAGCGGATAAGTTTCTCTTATTCTTTCTTTCTTTAATGTGAGGGCTTCTTGTTGAAATGATGTTCCTTTGTGATGGAATGATGTTAAAATCGCAGGTTGCTGGTTCTGATAGGTCGTCTATTATTCTCCCGCTGTCAGGATTAAAACAGTTTCATGAGATATTGGGCCACTTTGTGGAGATCACTAAAGATCTGATTGAAGGAATGGCAGGTACAACTGTCAGGACAGTGGAGATCACTAAGAGTGCTGGTGATTGAAGTTATCTGAATTATATATTAAAAAAAGGAGCTTTTAATGCCTTTAAATTTGTCAAAACAGAAGATTATTATTCGGTTTCCTTGGTCCTGCAAATACATGTTTGATTAAGGGTGCGGTTAAATTCTTCTCTTGCTTTTTTGTCCCATTCTAAATCTTTAGAATAATCCAATTTATCTGTTAATGGATAGAGAGGGTGCATTGATGCTTGTCAGTCTCTTTAAACTGGGAATAACAGAGCATAACTTGTAATTCACAGTTTGCTAGTGGTGTGATCTTTTTATCGGATTTTGAATAAAAACTTGTTTTGTCCAAATGGCCATTAATGTCGGTTTTAGCTTCTATTGCACTAAATACTTTTGCGCACAAAGGCGTTGCTTCTCTTTCAGCCAAGTTATGCACGAAACTTTTTGGAATGGCAATAGGTTTTTAGGATTGACGATATGCCTGCATGCGCTTGCGATAGCATGAAGGAAATGAGGTACTGTTTGAGACTTGGTTTGTGATCATTTAATTACTCGTATCTACTCCTTCCATGCATTTTTATATTCCAAAACGTACATAAATCGAAAGTGAGATTTAATTAGGCAGAGAATTAAATAATTTTATTGCAAATTAATTTGGAAAGGGTTAACACATGCACAATCCGCACATGCATTCAATTACTTAATGTAGTTTAGTTTAGACGGTGTACGGTAGAGGCTTGGGCAGGCCCTGGACGACGCCACAGAGCAATGCATTGTCAGGAATGTTGTATTCATCTCTGAGGGAGCGCTCAGGGGATAGAACGCTGACGTATAATTGTTCGCCAAGGTATGTCCTCTCCCATATCTCAGACCTTATGTTCCACATTCCAGCATTGTCGAATGTCAAGAGGATTGCCGCCCATGATTTGGGGAATACTTGGATTGTGTGTCTGCTCACTGCATCCAGAAGATTGTAGTTCCTCCTTTTCTCAGGTGTCCATGTGCCAGGCTCGACACTACATGCAGTTCATTATTTATCAAGCATCAAAACAGAATATTAAGAGAAAAAAAAAAAACAGCAGGTGATATAATAATCATTAACCAAAAACTTACGCTACTGCAAAGAAGGAATAACCATCCAAGTGATATGATTGGAGGCTCTTCTCATGGTTTTCAAAGATGATCTCCACAAAATTCCGGAAGGTCGAATTAAGGACATTGGGCTGTGACACAACCTGATCACCAATCTGAGCTAGTGGGTTGTCTTGAATTGTGTCATACTTAAAGACCTTGTCTGCAACTCCAAAGTATTCGGCAAGCTTGAGTGGAGTGGGGGGATCAATATGAGAGACACCGTTGATCGCATAACGAAGCTTGCCACCCGCTCTGCTGACTGAGTTCACGAGCTTGATGGTGCGAGTGATGTTAATGGCACCATAATGGTAAGAGCCCTGAGGATTGGGCCTGGCTGCACTGGCCGTTAGGTTCCAACGGAAAGAACGGAACTGGTTGAGTGACCAAGCCCATCCCACAGGTGCCTCATTGAGCGTAGCATCAACTGAAGCTTGGCCCTTGCCATTGGTGTAGCGAATGATACCTTTACCAGTGAGAACGTCCTTGGTAAATCGAGTGGAAGCCACCATGTAATAGTCCTTAGGTTCCTTGTCGGCAGTCACCAGAACACTGAAGCATTGGCCGACATGAACATCAAGAGACTCGTAGGTGTTCTGCATAACGTGTGAACCCTCCATCTCCACAAGCGTCATAGGGTGGCCTTGGATCCTAAAGTTGAGGGATGTCTTAAGACCAGCATTGCAGATTCTGTACTTGTAGGTCTTTCCAGGCTTCATGGTGAAGAGAGGCTCATCTTTGCCATCTCCCTTGGCAGTCTTCCCATTGATGAGGACACCGTCGGGTCTGCCAAGGGGACGTCCGCTATCCAAGAAGTTCCTCAGGGTTTTGTGGCTCTTGATGTACCAATCGTTAAGAACGACGGTGTAATCATCCTCAGGGTCGGCATAAGGAACAGGGATGAGCAAACGGCTGTTGACATGTAGACCACCAAAGCCACCGGCTGCCCTGTGCATGGCAGTGGTCGGGTAGTAGATGTAACTGCCTATTTGATCTTTAACCTGGAATCTGTACGTAAAGTTTGTTCCAGGCTGAATAGGGCAGTTTGTTCCCAGCACTCCATCTTGCCATGAGTTCTTCCTGTGCTGAATGCCACTCCTGCACCAAGTGTAGAGAAATGCATTATTAGAAAAGAAAAAAAAAAAAGTGGGGAAGGGAAAGAAAATGTTAGAAGGAAAATGCAAGCGTATTCCTTAAAAATGCTACCATGTGAGAAGGAATGGCTCGTCAAGGTGATTAAAGACATTGACGACAATGTTGTTGTTGCTGGTGGAGTTGATAACAGGGCCGGGGAATTGATTGTTAATGAGAATAACTTGCTGAGGAACACCTAAAGGAGAGATTGTGCCATATGTGATGTTCCATGTAAAGAACAAGTAAGGATCTTCACCCCTGACCCCTAGCATTGCCCCTGCTGAGAGGCTTAGCAACAACATGAAAATCACTCGCCCCCCTGTCATCTTTTTTTTTTTCAATTCCTTTCCTGATTGTTAACCCTTCCCTATAATTCCCTGACAGATAATAATAATAAATTAATAACTTTTGATTTATAAGGTCTAACCCTAGGGGAAGAAGAACTTCTGCCTTCTTCTACATTTTGAAAGGCTCATCTTGGCCTCTTTTATACTGCTCAATTTGCTCACTAATTAAGGATTACTTACACATTTGGTCACTAATTTAAGGATCACCCTTGCATTCCGCACATTTATAACCATTCACTCTAAACAAATTTCCTATTCTTGTCACCTCTTTGACTGCATGCCTTGGAAAACTTACTAAATGACTAGATTTATTTGCACGTACTTTTAGTTCCTTCATTACCTCTTACAACCTTGAATTCCGTCTTAACCACTTATGTACTGGTTCCGACTTGGATCCCCTCTAAATCCTCTTATCTATTGGCTGCTTAACACCTTTTGTTTTCTTCCCAATTGAGATCTCTAATTAGCTTTCAAATAACTATTAAATTTAACTTACTTTTATCCAGACATAATCAATAAACTTAAGGATGAAGAAAAATGATAAGTTTATTAAGGTTCTGCTAGTACCTTTATGGCTTCTTGAAACACAATTTGATTTGGTCTAATAACATACTTATTATATGTATATATATATAGTAATTAATAAAGATAGTGTTCAATTAAATTATGATGTATATCAATATAAGGTCTTCTAAAAGACGTCATGTATCGCACCATATTTAGCCTTCTAATGCTAAAATACGATAAATAAGGGACCTTTAAGCTTTACATATGTCATAAGTCATACTAAATCATAAAAGAAGGATCGAAACAAAAAAAAAAAAAAGATCAAAGACTATAATTTTAAAATTTTTTTAAATCATTAGTTTTGTTATTATTTATCTTTTTCTTCTAGACTTGTTATATGGCTCTATAGCATTTCTTACGTTAACAAAATCTATGCTTTTTGTATTAATTTAACCCATTTATCAAAGGGAGTTTAATGTATTTATGTGTTATATTGATGGAGATATGTTTGCATTAACATTCACCAATATGTTAGAAGGCACTAGAAATCCTATGATAAGAGTAAGAGTTAAGCATATGAAGGAGGTTTTGCAAGGATTAATCAAGGAGATTCAAGATAATGGGGTTGGTTCAGAAGATTCTAAAGTATTACCAAAATTAATTACTTATTGTTAAGCCTAAAAAGATGAACAAAGCCTAACATAAGAAAAATAAGTCTTGGAATTCAATATGCAAGGATGATCTACATGCTCTTTTTTTTAATAATAAAACCCAATCTGTATATTTACCTTTTGAAAATACTAAAGATGAGAACTTGGAGAGAAATTTTGAATTTTGAATTTTATTCATTAATTGTTATTGGTTGTTAATTTATTTTTGGAAAAATTTGAAATTTAAAGCTAATTTGTATCCATTATGTAAGAAAATCTTTCCTAATTAAGTCTTTCCTACATAGTGATGATTAAGATTAATTATGAAGATGTTTCCTTATAGGATTTTCTTCATTTGGTGGCTATTTTAAAAGGCAATTTGATGTATTACAGGCATCATTATATCATCAATAAAATTTGAGTTCTTTTCTCTATTGTGAAAGTTTTTTCTTGATTCTTTATTCAAGAACTAAATCTAATCTCTTCAAGGTAATTTGTAGTGATCAACTTATAACTTTGATTCCAATCAACAAGTTAGTTAGAGTCGAGTTCTTTGCTTGATTCAAGACAAATTTTGGTGTTTCTTTTTCCTTGTTGATTTTTTGAGTCTTCAGTGTTCTTCGCCAAGGTTCATATCATTTGGTATCAAAGCCAAACTCCTTGAATCAGGTTTCATCTATCCTTGGTCCGCTTCTTCTTTAATCTTGCTTGTATTTTTTCTATTCTTCTTATTTTTGTTTCTTTGTTTTTCAATATATTGTTCCTTGTACTCTTCTTTTTCTTTCAGCCAAAATTACATTAAAGTTGTTTTATTAATATATTTTCCTTTGAGTCATATTAGTTATAAAACAAACTACTTATCTTTTATTATTACATAAAGTTACACAAATTTGTCTCAAATTAAAAGTTGAAAGATTCTACGTGCGTTCTATTGTTGTACATGTTTTGGGTGTTATTCCTAGTAAAAAAAAAGAAGCAAAAGAAAAAAGAAAAAAAAAAAGAAGGAAGGCATTTACTATCTTTCCATTTGGTTCAAACTTTCCATTATCATATCCAAATTGTTTCCTTTTATCTTCCTTTTGTAGTCATTTTCTGCAATATTTTTTTCTTTCCTTCTAAAAGAAAAAAGTGAGGAAGACACTTACCATCTTCCATTTGGTTCAAACATTCCATTATCATCTTTAATTTTTTTTCTTTTATCCTCTTCTTTCTATAGTCATTTTCTGTATTAATATTTCTTTCCTTATTCGCAGTTTTTTTTTCCTTCTTTCTTCCTTTAGACTTTCTAACATTCCCTAATTCAAAGTGATTAAGTTTGAATTGCTGTATGTTTTCTTATTGAGATCATTGATCAAGTTCTAGTTAAAGAGCTTATAAGGGGAAGTTAAGTGGTAAAAGGCAAGAATGGAGAGTCCAGTATTAAGAAAAGCCAAAACTGAGTGAAATACAAGTGAACATTGATTAGAGAGTAAACACATAAGGGAGTGTGTGAGGACAACCCTGTTCCAACCCGACATGGGTACGTAACCGACACGTGGGACTTAAGGATCGAAATCCATATATTACACGTAAGCATATTGCTAATGACAAAATAAATTCAAAACCTAAGACATGCAGAAGGACTATACGATACATAAAAAAACAATAATAATGGAGCGTGTCAGAAAGAAAACTTATAACATATGAAATTCTGTGATTGCATATGCTATAATACAAGACAAATGAAAATAAAGGAAAAGCATACATAAAAATAGGTAGGCCGCAACAGACATGCCCTAGGAGTCACTGTTGCGAAGTTAGTAATAGCTAACCTGAGAAGGAAAATAGGTTGAAGGGAGATAGACCTTACTGAGTAAGCTCACAAGAATATCTATAGAACCATAATTTCCAAGTGTAAGGCCTCACAACATTAAACCTCAAATGGCTGCGGGGAGTTAAAACCAACAGTCCAACTATACTCTTATGTTCATGTATCCATAAGTCTCTCTTAACCAAAAGGGGATGTAGGGAGCCAAGCATCACTAACGCCCGCCTCTCACTTAAGGCATCCAAAAGTTATAAACATAACAAATAAGGGTCGAATCGGGAGCCAAGCATTAACTAGGATTGGCCCATAACATATCTCAATATCATAAATATAATAACTCTCATAATCACAACTAATACACATCTGGTCTTAATGCATACGCATTAGGTGGCACGTCTTATAGATATTTTCTTCCATACAATCATATCAAACACATCACGCATAGTCAAGATCTCAAGCATGCAATTTCACTAAAAAAAACATTTAATTATATAGAGATCATCATGTATGTATAAAGTACCCAACCTCAATTGTGTCTACTCAGATAATCGATGATATATATAGACTTGTTGTAATACGGGTATGTGGAATTGTATATACGTATTCATTATATATATATGGGTATGCGTTCATATGATCGTAACAACCAATCCATTCCTAATATGACATCAAAATTTATAACTAACAACACCATAAGATTCCCGCTACTAATCTCCTACCATTAATCTCTACGGGACAAGAGTAGTAGATCAAATTCACCTCTACGGCATCGATCATGGGTGTGGATACTGACAAAGATTCATTCATTCTATTTGGTACTACTTTTAATCTCATAGAAAAGTTGGGTGACATAAAAGAATGAGTCACTCCTAGATCTATCAAAACCATAGTTTCTAACCTATAGATGAGAAGGATACATGATACTACTGTATTGGAAGCCTATGCATCTTGAAGGGTGAGGTTGAATGCTCTGACTTAACTACAACCTACCTGATGAGAGCTAGATTATTGTCCTAGACTGCAGCCTCCATATTTGCCTACCAATTGTCTCCCTCTAAATCCTCACCCTGCTAACCACCAAACTGCGAATCTTCTTGTGGTTGTTGAAATAGAGGTTGTGTCACACTAGAAAAGGACTGCTAATATCCCATCACGGGGCAATCTCTGATCAAATGCCTGTACTGGCCACATATGTAGCAGGCTCCTAGTGGTATGTGATATGGATCCTGATTCTTTACCATATTACTGACAAATGAAGGAAGTTGAGCCTGAACTGTTGTGCCCTGAACTTTGTCTGTACTGCTACTACTTGTACCAGGAGTTAATATGAATCCTCCTAAATGTCTACAGCTAGATCTCGCATTGCCATAAGCTCGAACGATCCTCTGCCTAGAGCTCTCACTCTGGCTGAACCTTGGTGAAAAGTTTGATTGTTACTGCTGCCATTGTTGAAAACTAAAGGATCTTACGGAGTACCTCCTATTATACTCTTCAGTAGATATAGTACAAGAAAATTTTTTTTCTCTAAATTCAAATATTTTATACCAAATGAAAGCTCTTGATGAGTAGAATAACTTTTTTCCAAAGCAACATATTCAAATTCTAAATAGATTTTAACAAATTAAAGAAATAAAAACTAAAACCCTAACCTCTCATTCCTTCAATCGGCAGTAATTTGGACGACGGTTGGAGATGAAACCATAGGACTTTTGTTCTTAATTTCGAGACAAGTTGAATGGTAATGGTGACTAGCAACAACCACTAGAAGTGGCAGATCAACGTTTAAAGCTTTTTTTTTTCTGTACTTCTCCTTGATTTTTGTAACGATTCCGGAGACAATGATGACTGAAATAGATATAATTGTGACGGATTTATCGAGAGGAAGAGATTGGTATATAATACTGACCAGTTTGAATCATTAGTGGTGAAGAATGGGTGAAAAGAATGGAAACATGAATATTAACTTTTGGGAGGGTTGAAACTGAAAATATGAAAAAAAAAACTTGTAAAAGAATAGGTATTTATATATATAGGGTGTCATAAACCCAATCTATTTTGTTACTAATCCTTTATTTTCAAGTTTAATCATGAGTAATGGTGGAAAAAATGTTAACATTGACCTTAAGATGTTCATGAAAGCAAGCTATGATCAATTTCAAACTCTTAATATGAGACTATATCATTTGGAGACATTAAGCAGGTCAAATTCTTGCAAAAATCAACCATATAATATGGAGAAAGAAGAGGAAGTTGATTTTGAAGAGGTTGGATTCATAAGAGGAAGAGGAGTTGTCCAAAGGTATGATAATAATTTGAGTAGAATTAAGATGAAGATTCCACGGAGTTATACTTGGAGTAGGAAAGAAAAGTAGAACATGTGTTTGATTGTCACAACTATTCTGAGGAGAAAAAGGTAAAATTGGCAACGGTTGAATTCACAGATTATGCTAGCATTTGGTGGGATTAAATGGTGCTTAGTTGGTATAGGAATGGAGAGAGGCCTATTTGGTCATAGGAAGAGATGAAGATGGTAATGCACAAACTATTTATACCTAACCATTATTATAAAGACTTATACAGGAAGTTACAAGGTTTGATTCAAGGTTCCAAAAGTGTAAAGGAATACGACGAGAAAATGGAGATAGCCATAATTAGGGCTAACATTAAAGAAGATCAAGAAGCTACTATGGTTAGATTCATTAATAGTTTAAATAAGGAGATTGATGATGTGGTTGATTTGCAACATTATGTAGAGATGGAGGATTTATTGTATAAGGTGATCAAGGTGGAAAGGCAATTAAAATATAGGGGAACTTCTAAATCTTGTAGGATTTTAGTGTTATGGATGTTGAAGGACCCGTGAGTGGGGAAGTACTTATCATTAGGCAAACTCTTAACATTTAGTCTAAGGATGAATTAGAAGAATCCCAACATGAGCATATCTTTTATACTTTGTGCTACGTGAATAGTAAAGTATGTAGCATGATCATTGATATTGGGAGTTGCACCAATGTGCTAGTACCTTATTGGTTGATAAATTGAAGTTGACAACTTTAACACATTTAAAACCATACAAGTTGCAATGGTTGAATGAGTGTGGGGAAGTTAAAGTCAAAAAATAGGTTTTAATGGTGTTTTCCATTAGGAGTTACAATGATAAGGTTCTTTGTGATATAGGGCTAATGCATGCTAGTTATCTTCTTTTGGGGAGATCGTGGCAGTTTGCTTTAAAAGTTTAATATGACGGGTACTAAAACAATTACTCCTTTGTCGTGAACAATCGACATGAGATGTTAACACCTCTCAAACTATGGGAAGCATATGAGGATCATATTAGGATAGCAAGAGAGTACAATTTGAGAGAAAAGTAAGTGAGTGCTCAAGAAAAGAGGGAGAATGATAAAAAGAGGGAGAGTGTGAAAAAGAAGGAAGAAGGCATAGTAGTGAGCCATAAGAAAAGAAAATTAGATTGTGAGACTCAAAATAGTGGGAAAAATATGAGAGTTAGTGCCTTTGCTAGTAGTTGTGAGGTCAAGTGTATTATGGTAGCGAGCCAACAGCTACTTGTACTTATCTACAAGGATGTTTACCTTCCAACTAAAGAACTTACTCCTTTTTTACTTAGTGATGTGGCATTTTTATTGCAAGAATTTGCCAATTTATTTCTTGAGGAGTTACCACAAGGATTACTGCCTTTAAGAAGCATTGAGCATTAAATTGATTTCATCCCAAGATCAACAATTCCTAATAGACCAACTTATAGAGCTAATCCGGAGGAGACTAAGGAGATTCAAAGGCAAGTGGATGAGTTAGTGGAGAAAGGATTTGTGTGGGAGAGTCTCAGCCCATGTTTAGTTCCTATAATTCTAGTACCAAAGAAAGATGGAACATGGCGCATGTGCGTGGATTGTCGACCTATCAATAAAATTACAGTAAAGTATAGACATCCCATGCTTAGATTAGATGAGATGCTTGATGAGTTGTATGGGTTTTTTCTTTTGTTTCAAAGATTGATTTTAAAAGGGGGTACTATCAAATTAGCATGACAGAGAGAGACGAATGGAAAACTACTTTAAAATAAAATATGGTTTATATAAGTGGTTAGTATTGCCTTTTTGGTTTAACTAATGCATCAAGTACTTTTATGAGGTTAATTAACCATATTTTTTACCTTTTATTAGGAAATTTGTTGTTGTCTATTTTGATGACATTTTAGTGTATAGTAAGAACTTGGATGACCATGTAAAACATTTACATTATGTGTTCTATACTTTAAGAGAATATAAGTTGTATGCTAACTTAAAGAAGTATACATTTTATATAGAGTTTGTTATGTTTTTTGGTTTTATTGTGAGTGCATAAAGAGTTAGTGTAGATAAGGAAAAGATCAAGGCAATTAAAGAGTGGCCTACACCTAAAAACGCAAATAAGATATGAAGTTTTCATAGTTTAGCAAGTTTTTATAGGATGTTTGTAAAGGATTTTAGTTTTATAGTAGCACCTCTAAATAAACTTGTTAAAATAAATGGTTTATTTAAATGGACTGATGTGCATGAATAAGCTTTTAATACCTTGAAAGATAAGTTGACCAATGCACCTTTGCTTTGCTTACCTAACTTTGATAAAGTTTTTGAGATTGAATGTGATGTAACAGGAATTGGTATAGGAGTTGTTTTGATGTAAGATTCTAAACCGATTGCATACTTATGTGAGAAACTTAGTAAAGTAGCCTTGAATTACCCAACGTATGAGAAGGAATTGTATGCATTGATGAGGACTCTACAAACATGGCAACACTACTTTTGGGCAAAGGAGTTTATTAGTCATTCAGATTATGAGAGCTTGAAAATTTTAAAGTCTCAAGATAAACTACACAAAAGACATGCCAAGGGGCTAGAGTTCATTAAAACTTACACAATCAAATACAAGAAAGGAAATGAAAATGTTGTGGCTGATGCATTATCTAGGAGGTATGCACTATTAACTTCTTTTCAAACTAAATTGCTTGATTTTGAGTTCATTAAGGATTTGTATGATTGTGATACTGATTTTGGACAAGTGTGGCTTGCATGTTTTAAGTGGGCGTGTGGTGATTTTTATAGTTATGATGGATTTTTGTTTAATAAAGCTAAAATTTATGTACCTAAATGTTCTATGCATGAATTACTTGTTAGGGAGACCTATAAAGGTAGGTTAATGGGATATTTTGGTATTAAAGACCTTATATATATTATATGAGTATTTTTATTGGCCTAACATGAAATATGATGTGTAATTTGTCTGTGACAAGTGCATTTGATGCAAATAAGCTAAGTTAAAAAGTAATGCCTCATGGTTGGTACACTTATTTACCCATGCCTAATCAGCCTTGGATTGACATATCTATGGATTTTATATTGGGTTAACCTAGATCTCAAAGTGGTAAGGACAACATATTTGTTGTTGTTGATAAATTTAGTAAGATGGCACATTTTATTACATATTTTAAAACAAATGATGCTACACATATTGCTGATTTATTCTTTAAAGAGATAATGATTTTGCATGATTTTCCTAGAACAATTGTGAGTGATCGGTATGTTAAATTCAAGAATCATTTTTGGGGCATTTTATAACGGAAGTTAGATACCAAACTGTTATTTTCTACCATTGCATATCCTTAAACGAATGGAAAAACTGAGGTGGTTAATGGGATACTTACTACATTGTTGCGTGTTATCATTCAAAAGAATTTAAAATAATGGGAATCTACCACATGTTAAGTTTGCATATAATAGGGTTGTTCATTCTCCTACATCTTATTCAACTTTTGAAATTGTGTATGGTTTTAATCCTTTGACTTTGTTAGATGTTTTGTCTTTACCTACTAATGAATTTGCTAATTTGGATGGAAAGAAAAAGGCATATTTAGTTAAGGATTTTCATGCCAAGATTCAGGCTACTATAAAGAAAAAAAATGAGCAGTATGCAAGGGAAGCTAACAAAGGGTGTGTGAAAGTTACCTTTGAACCTGGAGATTGGGTTTGGGTTCTTATGCATAAAGACAGATTTGTTGCTTAAAGGAAATCAAAATTGCAACTTGCTTCAATGAGCTTTAGTGTTAGAATTATTTTTATCTTTATTTTATCACCAGTCCACAAGCAAAGCAATAAGATTCTTATATGCGTGAAGCCTGCAACAAGACACTTTGATAATTTAATATAGTTAAGGGTGCATAAATACATAAAAAAGTTTATAATAAACTACCTCTAAATCAAATTGGAAGATGCTTCAGAATTGACCTATGACTCTAATGTCACTTCTAGACCATTAAATGCTCCAAACCATACTCGTCTGCTTTGTGTATTGACAAAGAAAAAAGAATTAATAGTTACATAAATAATATACTAAAAATAAAAACTATAATAAAGAAGTCAAACCTTCGTAACCATATAACCAATTATGAGATGTTATCAAAATTTATACATTGTTCGGAAGAAGATGATCCCTGTACTTATTTAAAATTTTACTATCTATACTGAAGGTGGATTCTAAAGAAATAGTTATAATTGGAATACTTAATATGTCTCTTGTCATTTGTGCAATAATTAGATGTCTAACTTCATTTTCTTTCCAAAGGCAAGCACATCAAGCTTAAACTCAAATGACTTTCTTAGCTCATTCAAGTAAAGATTAAGCTGTGATTTGTAGTTGAAACTTCCACTTACATCTTGAACAAAATCCTAAATCCATATCAAAATATATTTTAACTTTAAGAACTTTACAAAATATAATATAAATGTATTAATATAAATGACAATAAATAATTTATATACCAAAAAATTTATGTTTACTTCATAATAAACCTGACTTCCAGTTCCATGATCATAAGAATAAAATAAATCACCATGAATATCTCATACTTTCTAAAAATGAAATATAATTATTCCCAAACATCCAACCACTTAAAAGCATGAACTGCACCTAATTTCTCATAAAAATACTTAATAAAAGCCATCTTACAACGAGGGTCAAGCATAACCGTAAATAAGAGAATGACAGAAAAATCATTCCAGTATTTTTTTAACTTTTCATTCATGTGTTGTACCATCTCTTTCACTTGTATATCTGGGTTGTCCATTGCTTCTAATATAAAATTCTACATATTTCATATATTCTCAAAATACAGATTAATAGTTAGATATTCTGACCTAGAAAAAAGAGTGATCATTTTGTAAAAAAGTTGCAAAATCTTTGTAATTTTTGCAATTTTGTCCTACTCATCATTACTAGGGAAATGTTCATAACAAATGTCAATAATTTGCAATTGAGAAAATGCTAAAGGATAAAAGTGCCATTTCTAGCATTAAATAAGTCGAATTCCATCGAGTAGGCATATCCAACCAAAGTGATTTCGAAAATTTCAAACCAATAGTTGTAGCACATTAAAAAAACTTAAGACTCATTGCTTCAGATCTACGAACATATAGAACACTATCTCTAGTTTTCTTCAGATGCTCAGAAACAACTTTCAATCCATCTTGAACAACGAGATTCAAGATATGTGCACTACACCAAACATGAAAATATTTGTCTATACAAATTAAAGAATTCCAAAGGTTGAGTTGGTTACACAACAATATTTGCATACCAGTCATGTTTCTTGCATTATCTAATGTGATGGCAAATATTTCTCTTAATCCTCCAATCTTTCAAGAGACTAAATACTTTCTCATATAACATATTAGAAGTATGTAGTGGTTCAATATGCTGAAAAGTCAAGACTTTACTTCTAAGCTTCCAACTATTATCTACATAATGTGCAGTGACACAAAGATATCATTCATCGATCATTAATGTCCATACATCACTAGTCATACAAATTCTTCCTCAAACATTCATTAATGTTAATTTAAGTTGCCCCCAACTTTTTGTGGAATTTAACAATGTCACTTCTATGAGTATTTCGGGACACATGCTTAATATCTGGATTCAAATATAAATTATAGCTGCATACCTTATCATAATCAACATGTGAATATGACAAATCATGTTTAATTGTGATTTTGCATAGCCACTCTCTACAAGTAGCTTCATCTAACTTCCGATGAGATGATTGTCCACTTGTTCCACCTTTTGTTAAAGAAATTTGATATTTGTCATATTTTTTAAAAATTCCGCAAAAGATTTTATGTTCCTACAAATGAATCCGCGTTGTATTCTTTGACTTTACAATGTTTACATTTGGCTCTCTTGACCTTGTCTAGATACTCCCCACCATCAATAGGTTCAAACTTACTCCAAAACTTAAGACCAAGATTTCTTTTGCCCTTTTTTATCAGAACTACCACTTAAACTTCGTTGTTTGTTCCTATCATTCTCTACATTTATGTTAGACATCTTTACCGTTGATTTCATCATCGCAGTATGTAAATTTTAATATAAAGTCATTTAATAATATCTTTATAAACAAATTTTTTCAACAAGAATGCTAAATAGTACATGCAGATGACATACATATTTAAAAAACATATTCACAAGCGTATATAAGAATGTAAGCCCTAAAGGCACTCAAGAGGGAGGTGAATTGAGTATTAAAAAAAACTTTATTGCGGAATTAAAACTTAACACATAATCAATTTGATTTAATGAGATATATAAGGGTGAATGATAAAATGATAACACACAATACGATAAGTAAAGGACATGTATGAATGTGTTTCACTTAAGGCATAATATAACAAAACTCATTCTTATCAAATAAAATAACATATAAAAATATAACAAAACTCATTCATAAAAAAATGTTGATTTTGTGAATTTACAACCAATTTTACAGCCACTTGATGTTCTGCCATGTGTTAGTAAAATATTGTTTAACTTAATTAAATAAATTAGGTTTCTTTTGGTATAATTACTTATTAACCAGTTTTTTTAAAAGTTCAAACGAAGCACATCTTAAAGTTTCTCTTCTTGCAACTAAATTACTTGCTTTTCCCTTTTAATCTTCTCAAATAACCCACTTAGTTTTTATTTAGCCACATAAACCATTATATTCTGTTGCGTTGGTTAGGTGACTTTAAAACTATGGATGATTTTGAAATGATTTTACTTTGAAAATCAACGGAATTAAAGCAAGTGCACATATCATAAAAGTAATAAAGTGGAGTAATTTTTCAAACTCTGATTGTCGAATCCACGAGAAAAATGTTGCTTAACTACTAGGTTGATTAGATTACAATTATTTAGGGAAAATCTAAAGAATTTGATTAAGAATTGGAAAATAACTTAAACTAGACTACTTTGGCTTCAACACTTCAACAATGATTTTTGATTGCTTTTGAAAAATTATAAAAATTACCAAATGTGTAAATTAGCTATGGATTAGATGATTGATGATTTAATTGAGCTTTAAAACAAATTTAAAGTC
>JAOXYD010000002.1:22723054-22733338 GCA_028565735.1 Pinacopodium congolense | reverse complement strand
AATATAAATAAATATAATAAAAAATAAAAAATTTCACAATTTCATTTATTAATAATAAAATTCAATTAATTTAATTATATATATAATGTGGATTATAAATAAAAATAAGAAACTGATCACTTTATTTTTTATGTGATTATATAGTAAATACAAATTTAATGAAAAACTTAATTTATTATCATATTAAACTAGTAAATATATTATTAAAATTATTAAAATTTTAATGAAATGATTAATATTACACATTAAATATTATGTTTTTAAATATAAATAATGAAATATGAATATAGTAAATCAATACATTAATAAATCAATAAATTATTCCATGTGACATATACCACCCTATGGTTTGCTATAGTACAACTTAACGAAAAGATTGATTTAAAGTTTTCATCAAAATATGTACGTTGATGACGTTTACTCAACTAATTAATAAATTATAAAATATTTAAATTAAAATCTAATAAAATTTTTAAAAACTATTTAAAATATACAGACTTTGATCCAAATATCCAACAAGAATGTTAAGTCCATGAAAATTTGAACGAAAATATGACAAAATGTTATAATTTTATAATTTAACATATCATAATTTTAAGAAAAAAGGTTTATTTATAAATTGAACACAAATTAGTTATTTTTCTCATTAAAGTTTACAAGCCCCCTTATAAAAAAACTATCATCAAATATCATGTTTTGTTTGGCCTAAAAGTTCAATAGAATAAAATACTAGGTTTTAGCTTAACCAATGTGAAGGGATAAGAAATAAAGAAGAGTAGAGAAAATTAAAAGTACAGATGATGAAGAAGAACAATTAGAGGTTTTAAAAGGGAGAAACAAAAGAAAATGGAGGCAAGATTAAAAAAAAAAAGAGTAAAGAAGGATATGAACTAAACCCTAATTATTTACAGTGAAGTTATCATATGTGTTTCTAAAGAGGCACATCATTTAAAAAATTTTAAGCTTATATGAAAGGACCCTTAGAACATCAGATGAAAAAAATTAAAAAAATAGAAAGTATTTTGTTTTATCCTCAACATGTAATGACTTTGTGGCTCATTGGAAGAGGATGTCAAAGGTATCCTCTTTTATTAAAGTTGAAGTTTTAGTGGAGACAAAATTTAAATAAAAAAAAAACACAAACAAATAAATAAAAAATAAAAAATAAAAAAAGAAAGTTGAACCAAATGAAGCCTTTATATTCAATGAAAATTATTTCATTTGATCAGTGAAGGATCAAATTATTAATTTAAAGTTTTAATAAATGAAAATTTTTTATCCAAAGTCAAGAGAACCTTTTTTCTAATTTAAAAACTTCTATTCTTCACAAAATTTATTACATGAATTAATATAAAGTAATTCATTGTTTAAGATAATTGCATTTTTTATTAATAAAAAATAAAAATTGAGATACAAAAAAAGTTCAAAAAATGGAGTTAAAATTTTTTTAAAAGAGGAGACAATCACACATATAGCTAATAATAAATTCCAAAAAAGAGAGAAAGTTAAAAAAATGTGAAAAAAATTGCATAAACTATCACAAAATACATATAATTGAAGTATCATTTCCATTTAAAAAATTCCATCCTTACAGTGTTTATAATTGAAGTATCAATGCCAAAATTGAACACTGTGCATAGGAAGGAGACTACTACTTTAACTCTTATAAAAACTGTATGGATAAGAAGAAAAGAACCTTTATATTTTAGTATTTTTAAATTGAATCTTATCACTTAAAATTTTTTATTTTAGTCTTATAATTTTGCATTTTAGATTAATTCAGTCCGTTGGCTTTTGTTAGCAGAAATTAAATATGACAAAAGAAGACATGTAAACATTGTGTAAATAGCCAATAAAATCATGTCATTTTAATTTGATCTTATATACTACGGGCTATTTCATTTTATTAAGCCAACTTTCAAAATCCATTTTTTCAATTTATAAACCTTAAAATCCCCATTTTTTTGTTGTTGTCATTTCTCACCCCTGTTTAATTTGCTATTTGTTGTCGCCTTTATCTAATTTATTTTCGGTGCTATTGCTATCGCCACCTTCTTGCCTTGTAACTATTACTCTTTGGTAATTATATGTTCTAGAATTGCATTTTTTGTTCTTTACTAGTGATCAGTTGGTTAAGCACATCAATGAGTGAGAATAGAAAATTTTTAAGGAAATAACTAGGTGGTACTGAGGTCCTGGTCTCGATAAGACCCCACCTAGTCAGTAATAAAAAAAATTTTCTTTTCAAACATGAGTTAATAAGTTAATAAATGTTGATGTTTTAATAGGGATTTCATATGCCTAACCTTCTTATTTGAGCCAACCACCTAGTCATTCCCTGTTAGTTAATATCACAATCGAAAATGGAGGTCGCAAAGAATCTAATGGTAGCTCTCCTTGGTCTTTGTGTCTACGCCTTCCCCAGCTTGTGGGAGTCAATTGTAAGGAAGTTTTAGAGTACTAGCTCGTAAGCGACATAAGCAGCTGGGCAACCACCTTCGTGGCGGTGAGAAGTTGTGGAATTAGTCAGACTAGTGAAGCAATTGTGGCGGTGAAAGGTTCTACCATATGTTAAAATTAAATTCTAAATTTCTTTGTCATTATTTATCTTTTAAATGTTCTTGTGAATCATTAGTCCAGGGTTACGTTTTTCGGTATAATGACAGATGATGTTTGGCAGCGTTACAAGCAGTGGGACTTCAGCGAGGTTCTTGCAAAGGTGCAAATCTATCCCCTTCATACTCTCCATATTCTGTGTCACAGTGAATTGAAAGGAGATGAAACTTCTAAACTTGCATTGCTTATGCTATTTTTCCTAATGTCGAAAGCCACATATACATCGCCTGCATTTGTGGATAGTATTGTGAAATCAGGTAATGTTTATGCTTTGTATGTGGTTTGATTTATAATTATGTTATCGCAACTGGGTGGTAGTCATAGCAAATTTGATTGGGTCATGCTATATATAGTGGTGATTTAAGTGTTAGGTATTGTGTTATCAGTAAGATTATATTATGGAGTTACATGTAGTTTGATGGTATGTATGTCAGGTAAGCCAAAATTGGGAAGTTGTTGTCTATGTGGATGGAAGAATAGTAGTGTCTGTGGGTTGAGAGTATTTGCAGAAGAATTCCCCCATGGGTATGGTACAAGTTAGGTAGGGTAGAGGTGTGGAAGTAAATGATATAATGATCAAAGGAGGTATGGATTTGTAATTAGCAATGAAGGGTTTGTAAGCATGAGCACCACAAGTGCAAATTCAAATACAGTTAAGGATGTTTAGTGCTAAAATTTGATTTTAAATTTAATGGAAATCTGACTCTAGTTTGTGCCTAGGAGTGATACAATATTTGTACCCCTTTACAATGTGGAGGAAAGGAATTTTTTTGCTACCACACATCTTCAGAAGGGTGAGCAATGAATGACACAGTAGTTCAAAAAGAAATACAGGAGCAAAGGATTTGAGGTCAAATGTAGCCTAATTTAGCGTCGTTCCACCCAAAATGCTCAACTATAGCGTGATTTGTAATTAGAAGGAATCTGTTAACTGTGGTCAATAGTAATGGTTGCATAGATAGTGTAATGGTATGTAATCTATGTTTGAATGGAAATTAAGGGCATAAAAAACATTATGCAAGATGGGTGTCAAAATTTGAACATGGGAGTTGTGAAATTGCGAAGAAAGCATGCATGCTTTTGGTTATCTCATGTCAATAGGAAAGTGGACAAATTTAGTAAATGTTCATATCAAGAACAAACCTTGTATGGTTGTTTGTGAAACTACTATAGAATGTTGGGGAATGCTAGTAATAACATGATGTTTATATTATTCAATGATTACGGGTATGATTATTTATAAAATTACTTGAAGGACTCCATTCTATGGAATTGTATGTATAACCAACATGCACAACCTAAACATATCAATTTGATTGACGAACAACTTACCTCATAATTATGGTCTAATCCTTTTATGAAAGTCTGTAGCATTACAGAACATATATTGGTAGTCTCATATATGCACGGTGAATTATTTCTTAATGCCTAGTAATTACATCTACACTATGACATACTCTAAAGGAGCATGTTAGGTGAAATTTTGATGGTTCAGGTTAAATGTTTGAGACTGTTGTGGGAACAGGTAGTGGTGTTGACAGACATAAGTGATGGTGACATAAACGGTCAATTATTTTTAAATGAATGATTGAAGCGACCATCTAAAACGATTTTCTTAACCCTACTTTTCACACCAACATGGCTACCATGACAACCAAATCAAAAGAGGGGGGACATTGTAGGGTGTATTAAATTAAATATGGCTTAAGTAATTGAGTGCATGTAATGAAATGAAGTCGCAATAATATCGCTTAATTTTCTAAAATTTAGCGATTACACATCAGTCTGAAATGTGAATCCAATTTTGTGCAGTATTTTTCCAACCAAGATTGACATGTAACCTGAAGTGTGTGTCTGTCAGATATTGGCTTGTCCGGTATAGGAGACGTTATTTATGGTCGTGATAGTAGAATGCGTTGTATTGCTTTAATGACCTCTGTTTGAGGTTAACATTCCAACATGGAAGAAATATGTCCCAATCTGGTTGACACTCCACATGATGAACTGTAAACCCAATGTAAATGAAAGACAATTTATTGCGTAGAGCATGAAGAAAAATTGTGTTTGTGACCATGTGTATGCTCTCTGTTTTGTTGTTTTAGTCAAGTTGTATTTCTGAAGTAAGTAATGATATGATGATTTGGGGCTTCTTTTTCCAGGGAATGAAATATCGGAGGGCAATGAATCTAAAGACGGCATGGGATCGTGAAAAACTAAAGTACTGAGAAATTGTGTTGGGATTGAGTGGTTCATCAATCAAAGAAATAAACATTGCCAAATGATGTGCGTCACCAACACCACCTCAACAACAGTATGGAAAGAATAAATACAAGCATAAATTGAAATCGCTTGCCCGATCAAATTTCCTTTTACAGCACGTACGTAAGATGAGTGACAAACA
Organism: Pinacopodium congolense; assembly: GCA_028565735.1. NCBI lineage: Eukaryota > Viridiplantae > Streptophyta > Magnoliopsida > Malpighiales > Erythroxylaceae > Pinacopodium > Pinacopodium congolense. The sequence goes on along the minus strand of JAOXYD010000002.1, from coordinate 22,728,321 downwards.
TGCAGCCTGTGTGCTAGGACCCGTGGAGCATAATGGCTTAAGTAAGGAAATGATGATGAAAATTCATTAATGATCACTGAAACGTATAAGGATTGGTTGCTATAGACGGTGTGGAACATAGTGTATTAACTTGAAGCTCCAAGGATGTTGCAGTAACCGAAAGGAGTGTGAACTCAGATAGTTTTGCCCATAGACTAATTGTTATGGGTGTGGCTGCACAAAGCCCACCTCTGAATCAGACCAACAGGAGCAAGGCACAAACATTGCTACACAAGAGTGTATTGGAAATAGGAAACGAGAAGAGGGTGTGTCCCGTGGTGCCCAATGATATGGTGTTGGACACAATGTCTCGCTTTACCACACTCTCGACCACAGGTTACAAGTGGAGGAGTCATGTGTGAGGTACAAAATCATCAAAAATAGTGGTTTGCATACTTTACATTGTTATTACACTATAAACCAAATGTAAATGAAAGATAATGGATTTGCATAGATGGTTGAAGTAAAAGTCTATGTGTGACCATGTGTATGCTGTCTATTTTGTTTTGTTTAGTGAAGTTGTATATTTGAAGTAAGGGGACTCAGATGTGCCGAAAGGATTTGCCCCGAAGCAAAACTGCATGAGCTTAGGAGGCCTAAGTAGAGGATCTATCGGCGAATAGGTGCCACACATACCTAAGTATGGCGGCTCTATTCCAATCTCGAACCCTCCTAACTCCCAAACCACCCTCCCTCTGAGGGAAACAAACAGAATCCCAAGCTACCTTTGCCCCATGATGGGACAACAACGTACCCCTCCAAAGAAAAGCAGACAGAATGCTCTCAATGCAGTGAGAAATACAAGCCGGTAAGATGAACAGTCCAGACCAGTACACCTGAATAGAGAAGAGCACTGATCTGATCAACTATAACCGACCCGCATAACTAAGGGATGCAGAAGTCCACAAACGGATTCGAGCAAGAATCCTCTCCACCAACGGGAGGCAGTCTGCATGTCTCAACTGAGTCGTGATAAGAGGGACCCCAGGTAACGAATCGGGAGAGAACCGAACTGAACTCCAAGAGCTCGCTGTAAGGAAGAAGACTCATCCTCTGAAATCTCGGAGAAGAACACTCGGCTTTTAGCCGAGCTCATAGCCAAGCCTTAAATCCTCTCAAAATCAGTCAGGGCTTGTCTGATAATCCCTAGAGAATCTGAATCTGCACAACTGAAAATCATCAAGTCATCCGCGAAGCAGAGATGAGTAAGAGAAGTCTGACCACATCTCCAATGGAAACCAAAGCTCGAAGCTGCAGAAGCCTCCCGCAAAATTCCATCCAAACCCTCCATCGCTACAACAAACAGATAAGGGGAGAGAGGGTCCCCCATTCGCACCCCCAGGTCCCCAAGAAGTAACCATGCAATGCCCTGTTAAGGGCAATAGAGAAAGGAGCTGACCGAAGACCTGTTTCAATCAAACCAATCATACAGTCAGGAACACCAATAGTCTGTAAGCCCAGAATGATAAACTCCCAATTGACAATATCAAAAGCCTTAAGAATATAAACCTTGAGAGCACATCGTGGGGGTTAGCGATCGAGGTGATAATCATGAGACAGTTCTTGGGAAAGAAAAATGGCATCAGCAATTTGCCGCTCCGAAACAAAAGCCATCTGAGTAGGACCAATCACCTCAGAAAGAACCACTCTAAACAAATTTGCAATGACCTTTGAGATGCACTTATAAATGACATTGCAGCAGCAAATCGATCTGAAATCACCCAACGTCTAGGTGGACTCCATCTTAGGAACCAAAGTGATCATAGTGGAGTTCACCCATCGAGGCATAACTGAGGTAGAAAAGAAATGCCGGACTGCCGCATTCAATTCGACACCAATAATATCCTAACAGCTCTAATAAAAGAAAGAAGTATAACCATCAGGCCTTGGAGCCTTATCCTCTGGAATGGAGAATAAGGCAGAACAGATCTCCTCATCTGAAACTAGGCTCACCAAAGACTGAACCAAATCCTCTAGAATGCGTCGATTGAATTATCTAGCAGCGTGGGCAGAAGGAGTCGAAATGGGAGATCGAAGAATACTCTAAAAATAATCCACTGCCATCTTCCCCAAAGCACCTTTATCAGTGATAAAGGTGCTTGTCGCATCCTATAACCCCGAAACCTTACATCTGAGCTGCTTGTGAAGTAAGGAGCAATGAAAAAAAGTGGTGTTCAGGTCCCCCAAGGTTAATCATTAAATCTGAGATCGCTATCTATAAAAAGACTCCTCATCCTGAATCAATTTGGAGTACTGGCAGGCTATATCATGCTTAGCAAGACCCAAATCAATGGAGAGAGGAGAAGCATCCAAGGCAGCCTGAGCTGCAGCCCATCAGGCCCGAGTCTCCCTAAACCAAGTAGAAATATGGCTGTAGTTCTGAAATGAAGGGACTTCAGCTCATGCTTTAGCAGGCGGAGTTTGTGGGTCAAACGAAACAGCGACTCTTCGCTCACTAGAACAGTTCACAACCTCTTAACAAGATCTGAAAAGTCAAGATGATCTGACCAACATTTCAAAAACTTGAAAGGAGTGGGAGGACGACGTTGCTGAGCCCCAAACTGAATGACCAGGGCACTATGATCAGAGATATCACGAGGGAGTACTATAGTGAAAGTACTAGGCTAAGTAGAAAATCAAGTAAAGCTACCAAAACTCCAATCCAAACGCCGAAGAATAGATCCCAGACCCTCTTGGTCGTTCTGCCAGGTGTACCTCAAACCCCTGAAAGAAAGCCAAATAAGCTCTGTATCATGAATACACTGCCCAAAACCATCCATATGCCTGTACCAACCAATATCACCCCTTACTCTATTAAAGGGGCTCAAAATAGTGTTGAAGTCACCTAGAACCAACTAAGGCATATCACTGAAATGCCTAGCCTGCTCCCGAAGAGAATCCTAGAGATCACGACAAGAACTCGAATAAGAAGACCTATAAACTACTATAAAACCAAAAGTAGAACCCTTTAGTAAAATGATGTCTTATCTCAATATGCTTAGTTCTTGAATGTTGAATTGGATTCTTTGTTAGGAAAACAGCACTAGTGTTATCACACCTAATAGGAATCTTTGTCATTGCAATGCCATAATCTCTAAGTTATTTCCTAATCCAAAGAAGTTGTACACAACAACTACTGGCCGCTACATATTTCACTTCAACTATAGATAAACCAACCAAATTTTGTTTTTTGTTAAACCATGAAACTAAAGCATGACAAAAGAAATGACAAGTATTGAAAGTACTCTTTCTATCTAACAAAATTATAGCATAATCCGCATCCAAATAACTAATTATTTTAATGTATGCATTTCTAAGATACCATAAACCTAAAGATAATGAACTAACCAAATATCTCAAAAATTTTTAACAACCATTAAATGAGACGCTTTAGGACTTGATTGAAATCTAGCAAATAAACAGACAATAAACATGATATCAGGTCTAGTAGCAATTAAATACATTAAACTACCAATTATACCTCGATATTGGTTCACATCCACCGACTTACCCTCTTCATCTTTGTCCAATTTGGTGGTGACATTAATTGGTGTGCCAACTGGTTTGGTTTGATTCTTCCCAACATGCTTGAGTAGCTTCTTTGTATAGTTGGCTTGATTAATGAAGATCCCATCCTTAATTTGCTTTATTTGAATTGCAAGGAAGAATTTTAACACCCCTATCATGCACATTTCAAATTCCCTATTCGTACACATTGTAAATTCTTGACATAAGACATCATTAGTTGCACCAAATATTATATCATCCACATAAATTCGAATAAATAACAAACCATCATTATTTTTCTTTATAAACAAATTAGTATCAAATTTTCCTTTAACAAGACCATTTTGAAGAAGAAAAGAGCTTAATCTATCATACCAAGCTCTAGGAGCTTGTTTGAAACCATAGAAATATTTAGAAAGTTTGTAAACCGGAAGGTTGCTCTATATACCCCTCGTCTTGAATAAAACCATTTAAGAAAGAACTTTTAACATCCATTTGATAAAGTTTAAAACTCATATAAGAAGCAAAAACAAGCAAAAGTGTAATAGCTTCTAATTTAACCACGGGTACAAACGTTTCCTCATAATCAATTCCTTCTTTTTAGTTATACCCTTTTGCTACTAATCTTGCCTTATTTCTCACAATGTTCCCATCTTCATCAAGCTTATTTCTAAAGACCCACTTAGTACCAAAAATTTGATGATCATTAGGCTTAGGTAATAAGGTCTAGAATGTGCTCCTTTCAAATTGGTTCAACTCTTCATTCATAGTCAAAATCCAACTCTCATCACTTAAGGCTTCATCTATAGTCTTAGGTTCAATGTTGGATAAAAATGTCATATAGGACAAGTCTCTAATGGTTGATCTAGTTGCTACACCTCTTCTTACTTAACTTATAATTTGGTTGGAGGGGTGATCCTTTTTATATCTTTACTTTCTTGGTAAGCTCACCTCACTTGGTTTAGTAATTGGCTTGTTAGATGAAGGTTAGACATCTAAAGTTTATTCCTTAGGCCCTTCTAAACCTAAATTCTCTATATCCTTAGATGTTGCATTGGTTAGGTGACACTAACATTTTAAATGATTTAAAAACAAATTTACTTTGAAAACCAATGGAATAAGGCAAGTGCACCTATTGCAAAAGTAATATAATTGAGTAAATTTCAGACTCCAAATTTTGATCACACAAGGAAAAGAATTGATTAATTATTAGGTCAATCAGATCACAATTATTTATGAAAAATCCAAAAAATTTGATTGAAAACTAGAAATTAGCCAGAACTAGACTAATTTGGATTAAAAACTTCGAAAATGACTTTTAATTTCTTTTGAAAAATTATGAAAATTACCAATTGAGTAAATTATCTAAGGATTAGATTATTGATGATTTAATTGAGCTTTAAACACATTAAAGGTCTAATGGCAAGCCCTCGTCATCAGCTACCAAATAATAAAATACCTAACTAACCTAACGAAGTAGCTAGGGCAAGCAAGGTCGATCCCACAAAAAGCTAGGGTATGCTAAAGCTATTTCTAATGTTGCACAAAAAGCAAAGGAAATTAAAAAAAAACCCCTATAATTGAACGACATTAAAACTAAATACTTGAGACTTGAAATAGATAAGTTGTGATTGGTGTAAGATACTAGCTTATAGGTTCGAACAAGCTCTCAAACCCTTAGTTCTTCCAACTTTAGATAGGTCCCATAAGATAGAAAACCT
>JAOXYD010000002.1:22704089-22717634 GCA_028565735.1 Pinacopodium congolense | reverse complement strand
GATTGAACAGTGAAAGAGTCTCAGAAGACTCCTTAACTGAACTAGGCATATACAACTTCACTCTTTGCCTATTAACCTTGAAGGATGAGTGACCATTGCTAACTTCGATTATTCCAAATGGATAAATCTTTGTCACATTATAAGAGCCTGTCCATCGGGATCTTAATTTCCCTATAAAAAACTTCAATCTTGGATTATACACCAAGACCTTATCACCAACTTTGAAGTATCTTTGAATGATATTTTGTCATGCCATCTCTTAGTCCTTTCCTTATACAATTTAGAATTTTCATAAGCTTCAGATTGAAACTCATCCAACTCATTCAATTGCAAAAGTCTTTCTTCACAGGGCTTTCTTGAATCAAAATTCAGAAAATGAATAGCCCAATAGGCTCGATGTTCTAATTCAACTGGGAGATTACAAGCCTTACCATAAACCAACTTGTAAGGGGACATTCCAATGGAAATTTTGAATATAGTTCGATAAGCCCACAGTGCATCGTCCAACTTCATTGACCACTCTTTGCTTGAAGAACTAACGGTCTTCTCCAAAATTCTTTTGATTTCTCTATTCGATATTTCAACTTGACCTCTAGTTTAAGGATGATAAGGTGTAGCTATCTTATGGGTAACACCATATTTAGATAAGAGGGATCAAATTGTTTGTTACAAAAATGTGTTCCTCCATCACTTATAATAACCCTAAGTGTCCCAAATCGAGTGAATATGTTCTTTCTAAGGAAGCGAACTACACCTTTTGCATCATTGGTTAGAAGTGCAACAGCTTTAACCCATTTGCTTACGTAATCAACTACTACTAAGATGTATTGGTTGGAGTATGATAAAGGGAATGGACCCATGAAATCAATACCCCATACATAAAAGATTTTACAAACCAAAATGTTGGTTAGTAGTATTTCAAGTCTCCTAGAGATATTACCAACCCTTCGACAATTATCACAAGATTTTACAAATTGAAATACGTCCTTAAATAGAGTAGGGCAATAGAAACCACACTCAAGCACCTTTTGTGTAGTACTAGTAGGGCCAAAGTGGCCTCCAGTCTCTTTTGAATGGCAATGACTTAAGATTGAAAACAATTCTTCCATACGAACACATCTACAAATAATTCCATCAGTACAAATCTCGTAGAGAAAAGGGTCGTATCATAAATACCGCTGGACTTTAGAAAAGAATTTCTTCTTTTGTTATCATTAAAAGTCAGGAGGGATCACATTATCAGCCAAGTAATTAACTATGTCCACGTACCAAGGTAAAGTAAGTATGGATAGTAAGTGTTCATCAGGAAACACCTCCTTAATGTATTGATTTTCTCCTTGCTCCATTACTTCCTCATTCAAATGAGATAAGCAATCAACTACAAAATTTTCCTTACCTTTCTTATCTCGAATTTTGATATCAATCTCTTGTAATAGGAGAACCCAACGAATTAATCGTGGCTTAGCATCAGGCTTGTTCATCAAATACTTCAATGTTGAATGGTCCGTATAAATAATCACCATTGAAAGCACTAAATAGGACCAAAATTTATCAATTGCAAACGCCAAAGCTAACATCTCCTTCTCAGTAGTGGTGTAATTCCTTTTAGCATCATTTAACATTCGACTTGCATAATAGATTGGATGGAAAAGCTTTCCATGCCTTTGTCCAAGTGTTACACCAACTGCGAAGTCACTCGCATCACACATTAACTCGAAGGGAAGACACCAATCTGGTGATACCAAAATAGGTGCACTTGTAAGCTTCTCTTTTAGAAATTGAAAAGAGTGCAAACATTGATCATCAAAGTTAAAAATTGCATCCTTAGTCAGAAGCTCAGTAAGGGGCTTAGCTATCTTGGAAAAGTCCTTTATGAATCTTCTGTAGAACCCAGCACGTCCAAGAAAACTTCGAATTGCTATAACTGAATTTGGAGGGGGTAATTGAGCAATAACTTTAACTTTTGCTGGATCTACTTCAATTCCCTTACTCGAAATCTTGTGCCCTAGTACTATGCATTCTTGCACTATAAAATGGCATTTCTCCCAATTTAAAACTAGATTGGTTTCTTCACATCTCTTTAGCACCTTCTTAAGATTCTCCAAACATGCATCAAAGGATGTACCAAATATAGAAAAATCATCCATGAACACTTCGATGCATGACTCAATCATATTCACAAAAATGACTATCATACAGTGTTGAAAAGTAGCATAGGCATTACATAGGCCAAAAGGCATGTGATGATATGCAAAGGTGCCATATGGACATGTAAATGTTGTCTTTTCCTAGTCCTCCGGGGCAACAGGAATTTGCAAATAACCACTATATCCATCTAAAGCACAATGAAAGCTATGCCCAGCTAATCTTTCTATTACTTGATCAATGAAGGGTCAAGGAAAGTGATGCTTCCTCGTGGCACCATTTAACTTACGATAATCGATGCACATAAGCCAACCAGTTACCTTCCTTGTGGCAATCAACTCCTCTTGTTCATTTTTCATGATTGTAGTTCCTCCTTTCTTTGGCACTACTTGAACTGGACTAACCCATGTAGAGTCGGAGATAGGATAAATAATACCAGCATTAAGGAGTTTAACTAATTCATTCTTTACCACTTCCTTCTTGTTTGGATTTAGCCTACCTTGAGGTTGGACCAAAGGTTTGCTTCCTTCTTCAATAAATATACGATGTGTACAAATAGAAGGACTTAATCCCTTAATAGCCACTAAGGTCCATCCTATAGCCTTTTGATGCTCCTTTAATACTCTCAATAATCGTTCCTCCATCGCATCACTTAATGATGAAGAAATAATAATAGGGAATTTAGATGGAGGTCTTAAAAATGCATACTTCAAATTGGAAGGAAGAGGTTTGAGTTTAAGAGTTGGAGGCTCTTCAGTTGATGGTCTAGGAAGTGTTTGAATTGACCTATCCAAAGGCTCAAACCTTCTACACTGTATCCAATTAGATGACTCCTTTCCAATTTCTAACTCCCTTACTACTTCCTTCACTTCCTCTTCCTCTTCTTTCTCAGCATTTGAATGGATTAAAGCCTTTTGCAATGCATATGAATAAAGGTAATTAAATGGATCGATTAGAGTAGAATGAACTCCAATGAAGTTGCAGGAATCCATGGTGGATGAATTCTTCATTGCTCTAAACATGTTAAACTCAATCTCTTCATCTTGAAGCTTGAGAATGAGCTTTCCACCATGTACATCAATCAGTGCCCTAGCAGTGGCCATGAATGGTCATCCTAAAATTATAGGCATTATACTGTCTTCTTCCATATCCAATACAAAAAAATCAACTGGGAATATGAACTTATCAACCTTGACTAGAACATCTTCAATAATCCCTCTTGGATTGGTTACTAACCTATCAGCCAATTGTAATGAGATAGTAGTGGGTTTTGGCTCCTCTTATCTTAATTTCTTAGAAATTGATAAGGGCATCAAATTAATGCTTGCTCCTAAGTCCATCAAAGCCATATCAATTTGCAAGCTACCAATTGTACAAGGAATGGTAAAGCTACTAGGGTCCTTAAGCTTTGGAGGTACCTTCTTCAATAGGATAGCTGAACACTCTTCATTCAGCTTGACTGTCTCATACTGCTCCATTCTTCTCTTCTTAAACAAGATTTCCTTCAAAAACTTTGCATATGAAGGCATTTGGGAAATTGCTTCAGCAAATGGAATATTGATATGTAGTTTCTTAAATATCTCCAAAAATTTCCAAAATTGCATATCTAAGTGAGTGTTCTTCAACCTTTGAGGGTATGGAATTCTAGGCTTGTAAGGTTGTACATTTGGATCAGCGAATAACCTAGGTGGCTTGTCTAATTTCTCACCCTTATCATCCTTATCTTTGTTCCTCTCTTCTTCTAATACTCTCTCTCTTCTGTCATACCCTTATTTTTCTTTATCTTTCTCACTTTTCACCATTACTTGCTTTCCCTTCTCTTCTGCTTTCTTTCTTTCACTCTCAACCTCTTTTCCACTTCTTAGAGTAATAGCCTTAGCATGCTCTCTACGATTGGCTTCGGTTGTACTCGGAAGGTTACCAGGTAACCTTTCTTGTAAGAGTTAAGCGATTTGTCCAACTTGAGTCTCCAAGTTCTTGATTGATGCTTCATGATTTTTCATGTGAGACTCATTTGATTGATATACTTAAGAATTATTTCTTCAAAGTTTGGCACTTCTCTTTGAGGCTGATTGACTCTAAAGCCAGGTGAAGGTGATCTTTGGGGATTAGCTTGAGGCGGTTGAGGTGGTTGCAAGTAATTTTGATTGTTACTCGATGAAAAATTAGAATGGTTCCTCCAACCATGATTATAAGTGTTTGAAAAGGGGTTCCCTCTTTTCCTATTAAAGTTACTAACAAATTGAGCTTGTTCAGGTTCTCAGGCAAAAGGACTTCCTTCTTGACACTCTAATGATACTGAAAAATATATGTACTTTTGAAAACTTTATGTAATATTTGTGGAATTTTAGCCTATAAGGTTATTGAACCTTCAAGTAAAAACTTACAAACAGAATTTAAACTACTGAGGTTTGTCTTTTAATCCTTTCACCATAAAGCAAATCACTAGTAATATTCATGTCTTTTTATACCTCTCTTGGTTCAACATTGAGGTTTATCTTGGACTTTTAGAAAGATAAGTTTTTAGTGGTTTCCTCTTTACCCAATGTAGAAGAGTTATAATGGATTAAAAAACAATTTCATGCATGGGGAGTGGACTTATGTTAAGGATGATAGAAAAACTATTAACCATAATGCTTCTCTTTTACTATATCTTAATTTATTTATGTTACTTTAAGTAGGTTTTGTGTTTAACTTCTTTAAAGTAGATAACAAACTTGGTATTTTAGAATAGATGTTATCGGCAGTCCCTTGAGGTGTGATAACACCAATAGTATATTTCTAACAAAGAACCCAATTCTACATTATAAGATTAAGCATATGAGGATTAAGAATACTTTTTAAGTGTTTATGTTCAAAATAGGGATACGAAATTAAAATTTGTTAATATATTGGACTAACTAGTAAGTATATCTATAATATTCTATAGTAAGGATCATTTTAAATTAATTCGTAGGGAAATTAAGATAACTTATTAACAATATCTTAGTTTTTTATTTCTATTTTATATAGGTATTTATTTAAAAATTTTCTAGGTTCAATAAAGGATGAATAAGGTACAAATTTTAATGGACAAAGGACCTTTAGGATCCTTGTTCAATAGGTCAAACTAGATTATGGATCGCTAAGACTGTTCCTTTAATTGATCGTGATTGCTAACCCATTTCCCTTTTTACTTTTTAAATCTTCATTATCCCTCACTTTTTAACTTGCTGAATGACCCCTAGTGAGATAAGAGAGCCCTACTCCCTTCTAAGACACTCCCGCTCTTAGTTTGTCAAATTTCCAAATTACTAGATATATTGGACTAATTAGTAAGTGTATATATACTATTACATAGTGAGGATCATTTTAACTTATTTTGTATGGAAATTAAGATGATCGATGCACATTACCCTGGTTTTTTATTTTTATGTTATATAGGTGTTTATTCAAAAAAATTTAGGTTCAACAAAGGAGGAATAAGATGTAAAGTTTTAATGGACAAAGGACCTGTAGGATCTTTGTTTAGTAGATCAAACTAGATTGATTTACCAAATTGGATCACTAAGACTCTTCCTTTAATTGATCGAGACTCTTCCTTTAATTGATCATGATTGCTAACCCCTTTCCCTTTTTCCTTTTTAAATCTTCATTGTCCCTCACTTTTTTAACTTTCTAAATGACCCTTAGCGAGATAAAAGAGCCCTACTCCCTTTTTAAGACACTCTTACTCTTAGTTTGTCAAATTTCCAAATCCTTTAGATCATTTTTAGTGCATATCTTCAAGTGCTTTGCAACATCTCTCAATATTTTCTCCCTCTAGAGGCATGGCTTCTCTCTCTAGTGTCCCAATCTATGTTTATAAACATATTTCTTCCATCTTTAATTTCTTAAGAGTTATGGTAACTATTTAATCTTATTATTTATGATTTCTTTAGAGTCTGATTATTCTTTAAATTACTTGGAATTATGCTTGTGAATTCATGAAGGATGATACTTGTTTAATGCATTTTTAGTGCTTATCTTTAAGTGCTTTCAACATCTCTTAAGGTTTTCTATATCTAGAGGCATGAATTTTATCTCAATCTTTAATTTTTTTAGAGTTAAGGTAACTATTCAAACTTATTATTGTGATTTCTTTAGAGTTTGATTATTCTTGAAATTACTTGCAATTATTCTTGAGAATTTATAAAGGATGATACTTGTTTAATGGAGAATGAGGCATATTACAAATATGTTTTGAAGTTTTTGATTAATTTTACCTATTTAAAACCTATTTTCTTTTATTATACCTTTTAAGAGATTAAAAAAAACTGTTATTAGAAATCTTATGATAAATGCTTCTTCACCGATCCTATAGATAAATACTCCTTTGCCTACTCCCATAGCTCCTTTTGAATTGAAAATTGTGTACTTTATTATTTATTCCTATGAATTTAGGAGATTAAAAAATCATAGTCTTAGGCTCAACAATTTCATCCTAGACAAGTCATATAAGTACTTCAAAGAAAAAAAAGGTCTTATTCAATACTTTGTGAATCAAGGTTGGGAACCTTTGCTTTGCTTCAATTTTTTAGCTTTTCCAAAAAATGTCTAACTTCCTTATTGCAATCTTTGAGATCATACAATTGAGAAAAATTCTTATGTCCTTTCCAACATCAATGGTCAAATAATTAAACTTCCTCCTACTCTTATGACTGAGATTCTAGTTATTCCACACTATATGTACTCGTACAATTTCATTCCTAAATTCGTTAGAATAACGCTCCCTTTTCACTAATAACCAACTTTGCTTAGATCGAGATGATCTAAACTTTGCTTATAAAACTAAACCTATAGGTATAATGGATCTTAATGTAGTCACCAATTCCTCCATTTCTTTATAACCTATAATTTGCTTCCTTATTATGGACATAGGATTATCCTTTAATATCATGATATTTGATTTCTTTCTACTATCACTAGTTGAAAAAAAATAAATTTAGGTAATACTCTTCTTGCCAAGATGCCACATTTTCATCATTCTAGGACTTCGAAAACATCTATCATATATAATATATTATCATATCTCTTACTTTTAAATACTTCCATTTTCACTATCATTTGATGGCTTTACTTATAAACATTATCAAATATTTTCTAAAAAAGACTCCTTTAACAATGAGCTTCAAGTAAGATTCTTGTAATACTTCATATATTTGGTAGGAAGAAACATAAGTTAGATATGGGCATGACTAGACTTGGGGGTACAATTCAACTTTTAAGTGCTTAATTCGATTTGATGTTAACTTTGATGCAAATATTTACACTCCACATTAGCCACACTCATAATGATTATGATATTTATTTTTATGATGATGTCAAAAAAAGGAGAAGTGCAAAATTTTATAGATTATATGTTTATTTCACATTTTAAATTATATTTGTATATTTATGTTATTGTTTGGATTAGATGCTTCAATTTTATATTTGATCTCTTTATGATCTATGAGAATTTTTACTTCAATTTTAGGTGTTTGGTTATTCTATATGCTCTTATTTTACATTATACACTTACAACTTTGTGCTTCAATTTTTTATATATCATCCTTATTACTAATCTTGGGAATTATTTCAAATCTTATTTGATATACACGAGTTATTGAGTATATAGTTTTGCAAATTTGAATTCTTAGATTGAGGGAGAGTTGTATGAGAATGCACATTCCTAAGAAATATATAGATTTTAAACTATATGATTCAACATGTTATTTTGAGGATGTTTATTTTTATAAATTAAAAAGGTGAAAATTATTGAACAAAATTAGTTCATTCCTAAAGTTTTAATGATTGGAAAATATTAAACCAATAATGATTTTGATTTTATTACAATAAGAACCATAATTTCATAAGAAGGCATGTCTAAATATGATGTTTTCCATTTGAAGGAAGAACAAGCTTAAACCTTAAAGTTTTTATAAGACTTGAAAATTATGATGTGTTTGGTTTGCTTAGATGGGGCTTCAAAAGGTTGTGAGGTTATGTAAAGGATTCCAAGAGGCATACCTATACTTAGGAATAATTTAGAAAGGTACCAAATCAAGAAAACATTAAATAACTCATGAAGGACAAAAGTATATTCTTAGGAAGAACAATTTTTTAGGTTGACCAAATAAAGAATCAATTTTCCCCATAAATAGTAGTTTAGTTGACTGAACCAGATAAATCAATTAAATTAGGCTTCATCTTCTCATATTTTGCCCAATATGAAAAGGGTTGACCCTAGCAATGACTAAATGGTTAAGAATAAGTATAATAAGCCTCCCTTAAAACAAAAGAACAAAAGAAATAAGAGTTATTAAGGATTACAAGTTCTATAAGAGATTTAAAGTTATGTAAATAGTTAGGTTTATGCTTTCTGAAGTGACAAAGCATTGTTTTAGTGAGCTTTAAATGTTCTTGAGATAACTTATGTTGTTTTCAGGCTTATGTGTGTATAGAAAGAGTTCCAAACACCCAAAGAATTGTAAAGTTTAAAGTTTTTTCTTGAAAAATTAATCCAACCAAGCCAAATTTAGTAATACAGCTTAAAGATCACCTCTAACTAAAGAATTAGTTAAAAAAGCTACTATGTAGAAAGGGAAAACTACAAGATGAGGAATTACACAACAATAAATCAATATATTAGGTCAAAGATACTAGCCTGCGAGGTAGTCTAAGGCTTCTTAGTAGCACTATCAACAAATATCCTTCATGTTTTCAGAGTTGTACTACAATATAATCAACTCGAATATCCTATATGATGGAGGGTTAATACTACCAAAGAAGAGCCGAAGAAAGAGAAAGAGAAATAAGAGAATTCTAAAAGAAAGACTAGCAAGAGAGAGATTCTCAACAATTTCAATTTGTATTCGTATATTCCCCTTTGGTAACAATATAACTGTTGTCTATATCAACCAAGAGTTTTTTTACAATTGTAATCCCTATCCACATGTATGTGTGAGATATGCTAAATATAGTTATTGATTATTTAAGCTATATGGCATTTTCTAACCTCTGGACTCGTCGTTCCTTCTCTTTATGTATTAAGACTTGCCCTTGTTGAATAACCTTGTCCACTAGGTTGAGAGTTAGATGCTTTTACTGCATGTTAAATAAAAATTTCCAAGTTGGTTTTATTGGTCCTCCAGACCATTGAACCAAAATCTGGGTTGCTAGTTTGTGTTGCCTCTTTACCATCCTTTGTTAAAGTATAGCAATTAGGATCCTCTCTTGGGTGACTACTCCATTTAGAAGGGACACTGAGCTAGTCTTGCCTGAAGGTACTTGCTTCTTTAGTTGTGATATATGGAACATAATATGAATAATGCAATCAAGAGGAAATTCCAACTTGTAGGCAACATGTCCCACTCTATCTATTATCTTAAGGGGCTATAAAACATAGACACCAAATTTTGGTTGACTCTTTTAATAGTTTTCCCTTGTCTATAGGACTACAGCTTTATATAAACAAAACCACTAATAACAAATTCCTTGTCAACCCTCTTCTTATTACCTTGCTATTGCATTCTTCATTGTGCTCTCTGTAAGTAAAATTAAAGAATCCTGGAGGCTACCTCATGATCTAGCAAAACTGGTCTACCACCAGTACTTTAGATTCCTCTCCGAAGTAGGGAATATAAAGGGGACTGTACCTATACAAGGCCTCAATAGGGTAGATTTGATGGCAGAATGGTGAGTTATATTATAACACCATTCCACTAATGACAATAAGATGCTCCATTTATAAGGAAGGCTTCCAGTCATACAACAGAGGTAAGTCTCTAAAGTTTTATTTACTACCTTAGCTTGTCCATCGGTTTATTGATGATATGATGTGGATAGTTGAAGACTTATTCCTTCTTAACAATAGAACTCCTGCGAAAAGGAGCTTGTAAATATTAGGTTTTGATCATTGATAATCGTCAATGGATCCAAAAAGTTTGAAGACATTGCTCATGAATTATTAAGCCACCATCTCTACTAAAATGGATGTTTTAGGGGTACAAAGTGTCTATACTTGGTAAAGTGATCCACCATGACTATGATTATTGAGTATCCGCTGGAGATAGGAAGCCTTTAGATGAAATCCATATTGATGTCAAACCAACATTGCAGTGGTACCAGTAGTGACTGTAGCAACCCTGTTGGTGGGTTGGTCTCATATTTATTCTGCTAACAAATTTAGCATTGTCTGATCCAGTTTCTAATATGCTTCTGTATCCCTTTCGAATAGAACATTAACTGCAACCTCTTAAGTGTCCCTATACTCTTGAATTCTGTCGGCTCTTCATGAGACATATTGACAAGCTTAATTCTCAGTTTGTTATTATATCCAATAATAATTCTCCCTTTCCATCTTAATAGGTCTTCTTACCACTGGTAGATGTTGGAAGTAACTATGACTACTATTAGGTTTCTAACCAACTAACTGTCAGTTTAATAACCGATGATTACGGTTATTACGGTTCAGAAACCATACACTTGGTCAACGGTTCTAAACCGTAACTGTAACCGTTATTAACAGTTTCGGTGATAGTTATACTAATTTAAAAATCGTGAACAGATGGTTAAATCAGCAGTTTATTCGAAGTTCTAAACCGTCAATCAATTAGTTAAAAAATATATTAAAAAATTAAATAAAATTTAACTTTATATTAAAAATTATTTAAAAAATATATGTAACTTTGTGTGAAATTTTATTTGATAAAGAGAGGTTGTAATTGTTGTAAAAGAAATTGTGTTGATAAAAAGATGTATTTATAATTATAGAAAAATTAAAAAATAAATAAAATAAGCCAGTGCCAACCGTTAGCACATGCCAATGGTTGTTTTCTTTTTTTTTTAATTTTTTATAACTATAAATACATCTTTTAATCAACACAATTTTTTTTAGTGATGTTAACCATTATAAAAGACATATTTTCTTCTTTAGTTTCAATTTAATATTAAAATAAAGACATAAGTTTTTCCTTATAATTTATATATAGTTGTCATATATTTTAATTCATTTAACTTTATATTTTGATATCCAACTTATTATATTTGAAATTTTTTTAAATTTCAAATTAAAAAATTTTAAGTTTGGAAATAAAAATTTAAAATTAATAAAACAACGATTATGGTTAAATTGACAGTTAACCGGCATTGGTTAAACCGTCGATTAAACCATAACCGTCGATTTTCAAACCATAAACTAACGATTAGGTTAAGGTTTATTGATTTTCATAAACCGTAACTGACAGTTTATTAACCGTGGTCAGGTCTAGTTGGAAGTGAAAGTACCCTTTATTAATTTGGTGGTTAAGTCCTTTAGATTATTTTCTTGTTCCCAATTAGTTCTGATTTCTCCCAATAAGTTAATCTGCACTTGTAAGATAAATAAAATAAATAATCCAACACTAGTGAATTTCTCCTGCTAATTATGTAATCTAGAAAAAGCATCTCCAACCATATTGTCTCAACCTTCTTCTATCTAATCTCAAAATCGTAACCTAGCAATTTAGGTAACTAGGTTTGTTGAAATGGAGTATGCATTCTCTGCTCCAACAGATGCTTTAAGCTCTTGTGATCAGTGTGGATGATAAAGGGTTGGCTATTTAGGTAATGATGCCATCGACAATGACTGATGTCTAAGTACCAAAGGCTTGCTCACAAATGCAAGTGGATGGTTGTTTTGCATAAGCACTACACCTAGTCCAAAGTTGCAAGCATCCGCTTCTATGGTGAAGGGTTTTAAGTAATCTGGCAATGCTAAAATAGGAGCAGTGATCAGTGCCTGCTTTAGATCCTTGAAAGTTACCTATACTCCATTCAAAACAAATGCATCAGTTTGTAGCAAAATAGTGAGTGGTTTGCTGCTCAAACCATAATGTTTTATAAACCTTCTATAGTACCTAGTCAACCTCAGAAATCCCTTAAGTTCCTTCATAGTTTGAAGTTGAGGCCATCTCTTCATCGTATCAATGTTCTTTGGGTCAGTTGATACCCCTTGAGAAGTGATTATGTGTCTAAGATACTCAACTTTAGTAGTACGAAAAGTACACTTACTTCGCTTAATGTAAAGTTTATACTCCTTCAACATCTCCATTACAGACTGCAAGTGTTCCATGTATGCTTTAAAGTTTTTATTATAGATGAGAATGTCGTCGAAGAACAATAGTAAAAACTTCCTTAGATGGCCTCTAAATAGTTGATTAATTAGCTCTTAAATGTTGATGGTGCATTAAATAAATCGAAGGGCATTATTAGGAATTTGTAATGCCCTTTGTGCATTTTAAATGTTGTCTTAGGTATATTAGGGGGCTACATCCTTATCTAGTGCTAACCAAAGCATAAATTCAATTTAGTGAACCAGGCTACCCCATGCAATTCATCCAAGAGTTCCTAAGTGATTGGGATTTGGAACTTATCCTTGACCATTTGCCTGTTAAGCTTACAGTAATCAATGCAAAATCTCCATGAATTATCTTTCTTCTTTACCAATAATACTAGGGATGCATAGGGACTATTGTTATATTGAATGACACCTTACTTAAACATATCCTTTACTAGACCTTCTACAAATGTCTTCTTAAGCCCTGCATAATGATATGGTTACATGTTGATTGGTTCTGATCCTCCTTTTAACACAATTATGTGGTCATGGCTCCTTCTAGGCAGTAACTAATATGGCTCCATAAATAGAGTGAATTCTGCTAGTAACAGCTCTAACTCATCACTTTGTGACTCTTCCTTAGTTGATTTTTCTATATATATCATTTGTTGCTGATGTTCTTGGGTATATGTAAGATGCAACATACATAGTTGGTTAGTGTTTGCTTGGTTGGATAGTAACTTTTTAACTTTCTTAGAGCTCACCACCTAGGGGCCTCCTTTTAATATAATCAACTTCCCTTGACAATTAAACTTCATGGTTTGATCCTCGAAATTACAAAGAATGTCTTTGAGAGTCATTAGCCACTGTTCATCGAGTACTAGGTCACACCCTCCCAAACTATGACTACGAGTTTTACGCTCAAAACTGCAAGTATACGGGTCGTACTTGTAGTAAAGAACGGATATCGATCCCACGAGAATTGTAATCTAGACACCCTATTAATTTGGCTTACACTTTGTTTAAGAAATTCATTTAAACAAATAAAATAAAATAAAAAAATAAATAAATGAGACAAACGCAGACAAATTTCAAAGCAGGAGCAAGCAACATAGTTAATCAAAAAACACATCAAATAGAAAATTCAGAGAAAAACAAGATTTAAGCATAGGATTTGTCGTTATCCTTATTTGTTTCCCCCTGGTTAATTAATCTAATTTATATTTAGCCCAAGATTTCCTAATATTTTAGCTACCCTCTCTCAAGGTGCAACTAAATATCACTAGCTAAATAAATCTAGGATT